>JAJOZX010002143.1:0-210000 GCA_023014485.1 Bathynomus jamesi
CTCCTAAATCTTTTTCCTGCTCTACGCTTGTTAAATCTTTCCCTGACATACTATACGCAAAATTACCGTTACGCGAACCTATATGCAAAATTTTGCACTTATCCACGTTAAATCTCATTTGCCATGTGACTGACCAATCAACGATTTTATTCAGATCTTCCTGAATTTTACCTCTACTTCGTCATTAATCGCCCTACCACCCAGCTTCGTGTCATCAAACTTTGAAACTGTACTGACTAGGCCGACATCTAAATCGTTAATATATAAAGAAAAAGCAAGGGGCCCAATACAGAACCCTGAGGAACGCCACTCGCTACATTACCCGACACGACTCCGCTCCATCACGACCACCCTCTGTTTCCTGCCTCGCAACCACTCTTCTACCCAATTTATTACTACACCCATGATTCCATGAGCCTTAGTTTTTTCAATGAGTCTTTTGTGCGGCACGGTGTCAAACGCTTTTTGAAAATCTAAATATACTACATCAACCGCCCGATGTCTATCGTAAACGTCAACCGCTTGAAAAATTCTAAAAGATTAGTTAAGCAAGATTTTGTTTCGCCTAAATCCGTGCTGCGTATTTCTAACTAGCTTATGCACTTCTAAGTGTTCGACTATACGATCCCTAATTATTGATTCCAGTAGCTTACCTACAACACACGTTAAACTGATTGGTCTATAATTTCCCGCCGCAACTTTATCGCCTTTCTTAAAGATAGGTGTTACGTTTGCGAACTTGAAATTATCTGGTACGCACGCATTAAAAATCTTTGTTAGCGGCACAACAATGCTAGCTTTTAATTCTTTTAGTTGTATGGGATATATGGAATCCGGACCCGGTGATTTACGCGTTTTCATTTTATCAATATAGCGCATTACCTCCCTTCACTAACGACAATATTATCCAAAATATTACCATTATCAAAAGGTATTATGTCTATGACCGTAGGGATATTCGTCACATCTTCCATAATAAAAACTGACGTAAAACATTCGTTTAACAAGGTAGTGATTTGCTTGTTTTCAGGAACTAGCTTTCCGTAAAATTTTTCAACGGCCACAAGACACTTTTTACTGGATTCCTGTTGTTGACGTATTGAAAAATTCGCTTAGGGTTTTCTTTGCCGTGACGAGCTATGGAGATTTCAAATTCGCACTTGGACTTTTTTATTACACTTTTCGCTTCACGCCTTAGAGATATGTAGTTGATTCGTAAACACAAATTGTCTTTATCGCACTTATGTAGCCTATAAGCCCTATCTCTACTCTTTATAATATCTCCTACTCTAGAAGTAAACCACAAGGGCTTGTTTATTTTCGCACGCTTAATTTTGTACGGTACACATTCCTCATTTATAGTCCTAGATACTGTTTCAAACGGTTCCCACATTCGTTTTGCGTTGGAGATCCCCATTACATTTTCCCAATTGACGTGTGACAATTCATTTCGAAATTTACAAAAGTCTGCGTGCTGGAAGTTAGGAATTTTTGTCGAATTAGCTGGTTTCGAGTGACTTACTGTGAGAACAAACTCTACCATATTGTGATCGCTATTGTTTAACGGTTCTATTACTTGAAGATCCGTGATTAGCCTATCATCCGTAGTTATTACTAAATTTAAATACTGGCCAACCTCGTAGGTTCCCCAACTTTTTGAGTACGAAAGCTATTCTCGAGAAAATTAACTAAACGATTACCTTCCGCGTCTCCCTGTATTGTATCGTAATTCACGTTGGCGCAATTAAAGTCACCCATAACTAAGGCCTGCTCACTGCCTATTATTCTCTTTAGTTCACGATATAACGCTTCGTCCGTATCAGCTGTTTGATTAGGGGGCCTATATATAACCGCAATAAGTTTGAAATCATTCAATTTAAGTTCTGCTATAGTCAAATCTATCGGTTCTGAAATTCTGTGCTTTACTTCTATAACGTTCGCAATATTATCTTTGATATACAACATCACACCGCCTCCTCGCCTACCTATTCTGTTTTTAACAATGTCTATAACCTCTAATTTCATAATTCCCTACAAAGTCACGTGTTTCAGTGCTAAGCCACGATTCATTTATCACAATTAAATCATAGCCTTTACAAGCAATATATATATATATATATTATAATATATATATATATATTTGTGTTTTTATATATATATATATATTTGTGTTTTTATATATATATTTATGTGTTTGTATATATATATATATTTTATGTTTATATATATCTATATATATTTTGTGTTTATATATATATATATATATATATATGATGAATAAAACCACGAAGGAAAGGAAACACAAACGGTGCTCAAGCGCTTTCGTCTAATGACATCCTCAGGAACACTGAAATACATAAAAGGTTCCGGCCTATATATAGGTTACAGAAATATAAATAAATAACATACATACACACCAACACATATACATATATATATATATATATACATACATATCTACACACATACACAATATATAATATATATGCGATAAACGGAGAAGTAAAAATAAAACTTAAAAATTAAGGATTAGAGGATTAACAAAGAGGCAAATCGATTTTAGCACAAGATCAAATGAGTTATAAAAAAAAAAATAATAATACAAATTTATACTGGAGATACGCCCGGGTTTAACACTTGCCTTCTTAGAGTCAAGTTTCGATATATATAAAAATAAATTGAAGATTAAAAGTAAATAAAGTAGCTTACATTTACCAAAGATTGAGTGTCCTACGCTTTTTATCTAGGTTTGTTTTAAAAGAATTCAAAACAACAGGATCGAGTTGAAAAAGACCTTGCTTATGTTGAATTTATTTGAAAGTTGAATAATGGCAGACTCAAGAATATTTCTATTGACAATATTGCTCGAATGAAATAAAACTGAAGCATTATTCCAATCAATACAGTGGATAACTCTGACAAATGGACAAAAGAGCACTGGACAACTGTCCTGTTCTGACGGAATATTGATGCTGTTTTATACGTGTGTGCAAATCCTTTCCCGTCTGACCTATGTAAAAGGAATCACATTGTTTACACCCAATTTTATAGATAATGCCTGAATTATTGGTAGGGCTATTTTTTACTATGATATTTTTCACAATATTGTTATATGAAAATACTACATTAATATCCAAAAGTTTAAGTACATTAGCAATGCCTAAAAAGCCCGGGAAAAATGGAAGTACTAAAATATTTTTTGACAAAGTACGAGTGTTATTATTGACACTATAGAAAGTTCGTTTTGCCTTGTTGAGACAAGATTCCATAAACGCAGATGCGTAACACAGATCACTTCCAATACCGTTGATTTTTTCCAATTCGGCATCGATGTATTCCGGACTGGCGATCCTAAGGGCCCTTAGGATCGCCCTGCTTGCTGCAGGGATCTTCTCTCAAAAATCTTGTCATGACCAGACATATGACCTTTCCTCTCAGTCTTTTGGTCTTCGTAGAACCTGATATCCTCATCTTTCTTCTCTCTGGATAACAGTCTGTTGTTCTGTATTTCCTGGATTGCATCTGGAGCTCCTATATCGAACAGGCTGTCTAATTCCAGCACAAATGCTCCTCTTTTTCCTCCAGGGTTACTTGCTCTTCCTTTGCTTTTCACCAGAGCACGATGTTTCTCATGTAGTTTCATGAAGAGCTTCATTGCGTTGTACTTGGTCATTGTCTTGATCCTAGCCATCTGCCAGAATGGGATGATAGATTCAACTGTTTCATATGCAAGGTCTTGAACCATGGGCCTCCCTGCATTTTCCGGTAAATTCTGAAGATTAAGGAAATACTGGAACGCCTGTCTGTTGGTGGGAAGCTGGGAACTACTGATAAAAGCTGAAGGGTATCCAACCAGGAAAGTTTCAGTGAGAGATCTGGTAGATGGCCCAGTTGACACCTGCCTGTGGACAGTACGTGGAGGTTCTGAGATATCAACTGTGCGCCCACGGAGCTCCCTCAGCTCCTTGCTTAATGCCATTGTGAAGTTGTAACTTGTAGATGGTTTTCTAGATTCTGATTGAGTTTCTGTTGTTTCCTGAAAAATGATAGATAATTATTATTATTATTATTATTATTAATTATTATTTATTTATTATTATTATTATTATTATTATTATTATTATTATTTATTAATTTTATGCTCTTTCATTTGATACCTAATTTGTTGCTCTATCTTGTTTAGATAAAAAGTTAAAGTGCAAAACATAATTCAAGGGACCCCGGAATTGGCGCTTTGGCCGATTTCAAGGCAGAAAATTTAAAGCTCCATGCGGCAATGCTTCCCAACATCCTAGGTCAAAATAGTTGTGATTTTCGGCTTTCTCAGGTCAAAAAGCATGGGAAATTGTACAGAAACCTATGAAAATAAGAAAAAGTTGATTTTTGAATAGGCCTACATGAGCATACGCACGTATCAAGCTATAGCATCTGTTGCATCCTCTCTGGCGACGGGTTCTGTACGCAGATACAGATAGTGTGATATTCACAGAGAGGGAAGGTGAATATATGGCTCTTACTGGGGAATTCCTTGGAGAGTTGACTGACGAGATCAAGGATGAGTATGGAGGCATCGCCTTCGCCGATTCTTTTGTCTCAACAGAACCAAAAACTTACGGGGTACGCGTGAGGGTGGAGGAGGATTACAAGTACATCGTGAAGGTTAAAGACATCACGCTTAACGACGCCAACTGACAGATCATCAACTATGATTCGCTCAAAGATCTAGTGAGCTTCGTAGATGATGGAAATGAGGGTCACCAACCACCCCACCTGGTTGTAGGAACTCATAACTTCCGAGCGCAGAAATTGGGGTGTTTGAAGGAACTTAGGGGTACGAAGGTGTGTCGTAACACTTACAGGAAACGATACCAGGTGCCTGGCACCTACGACACTGTTCCCTTTGGATACCATGGTGCATGAATATGTTATATATATAAACACATAAATATATATATATATAAACACATAAATATATATATATATATATATAAACATAAATATATATATATATATATATTATAACACATATATATATATATATAAAACACACATATATATATATATATATATATATATATATATATATAACACATAAATATATATATATATATATATATAACATAAATATATATATAAACACATAAATATATATATATAAACACATAAATATATATATATATATATATAAACACATAAATATATATATATATAAACACAAATATATATATATATAAACACATAAATATATATATATATAAACACATAAATATATATACAGTATATATAAACACATAAATATATATATATAAACATAAATATATATATATATAAACACATAAATATATATATATATAAACACATAAATATATATACAGTATATATAAACACATAAATATATATATATAAACATAATATATATATATATTAAACACATAAATATATATATATATACACAGGGATTAGACAAAATAATATGAACACCCGCCGATTTCACCGGTTATCTTTACGGACTGCTCAGACACAAAGTAAACGGTCAAATGACTGGCAAACCTATTTAAATGCGTAACAGAGAGTGTATACGTCATGTTGTAACCCTCACGTTGTTTTTACAGATCTGAGTGAATTATGAATTAGCAGTTATGAAAGACCTGTCAGACTTCCAAAGAGGGCAAATTGTCGGAGCGCGGATGGCTGGTGCATCGGTGACGAAAACCGCTCAGATGTTCAATGTATCCAGAGGAACTGTCTCTATGGTCATGTCTGCATACCAAAACCATGGAAAGACAAGCACCGACAAATGCAATAGTGGACGCAAGAAGAAGCTGTGTGATCGAGACCGCCGGTGCTAAAGCGCATTGTGACAAAGAACCATAAGACCACAGTTCCAAAAGTGACTGCAGAGCTTAACCAGCATCTTGCAAGCCCGGTATCGACCAGAACTGTACGTCGCGAGCTCCATGGAGCTGGATACCATGGGAGGGCTGCAATTGCCAAACCCTTCCTTTCGCACATCAACATTGAGCGGCGCAGAAAATGGTGTAATGACCATAAGAATTGGTCAATGGACCGGTGGAAGAATGTAGTCTACTCCGACGAATCCTTTACGCTATTTCCATGTTCCGGTCGAGTTTACGTCTGGAGACAGCCTAAAGATGCTTATGACCCCGATTGCGTGACCCCAACCGTTAAGCATGGAGGCGGATCTGTGATGGTTTGGGCAGCAATATCGTGGAATACTCTTGGCCCAGCTGTAGTACTGCATGGTAGGGTTAACGCCCAGGACTATCTGTCAATATTGGCTGACCAGGTCCATCCCATGGTCCAAACGCTGTTTCCCAATGGCGGCGCCGTCTTCCAGGATGATAATGCACCAATCCACACCGCTGGGGTCGTTAAAAACTGGTTTGAAGAGCATGTTAGTGAAGTAGAACGCTTGGATTGGCCTCCACAATCCCCGGATCTTAACATTATCGAGCATCTGTGGTGTCAGTTGGAGGAGCAGCTCAGAAGCCGATTCCCACCGCCGGCGTCTTTGGAGGAACTGGAGCAGGGTTTGCTCGAAGAATGGCTCAGGATTCCTCTAGCCACTGTCCAAAAGCTGTATGAATCAATTTCCCGACGCATTGCAGCTGTTATTGCCGCTAAAGGAGGACCAACTCCATATTAAGAATAAAAACCGCCATTTAAGGTGATCATATTATTTTGTCCAACCCCTGTATATATAAACACATAAATATATATATTATATATAATATATATATATATATATATATAAACACATAAATATATATATATAAACACATAAATATATATATAAACACATATATATATATATAAACACATAAATATATATATATATATATATATATATATATATATATATATATATATATATATATATATACATATATATATATATATATATAAACATATATATATACACATATATATATATATATACTGTGTATATATAAATATACACAAATATATATATACATACACACAAATATATATAAACACATAAATATATATATATAAACACGTAAATATATATATATATAACATGTAAATATTATATATATATATATATATATAAACACGTAAATATATATATATATAAACACGTAAATATATATATATATATATATAAACACGTAAATATATATATATATATATATAAACACATAAATATATATATATATATATAAACATAAATATATTATATATGTATAAACACATAAATATATATATATATAAACATATATATATTATATATGAAAATTATTTCACGAAAGTAACACGTGAAAAATATTTATGATGAATAAAACCACGAAGGAAAGGAAACACAAAACGGTGCTCAAGCGCTTTCGTCTAATGACATCCTCAGGAACACTGAAATACATAAAAGGTTCCGGCCTATATGTAGGTTACAGAAATATAAATAAATAACATACATACACACAAACACATATACATATATATATATATATATACATACATATCTACACACATACACATATATATACATATATATGCGATAAACGGAGAAGTAAAAAATAAACTTAAAAATTAAGGATTAGAGGATTAACAAAGAGGCAAATCGATTTTTAGCACAAGATCAAATGAGTTATAAAAAAAAAAAATAATACAAATTTATACTGGAGATACGCCCGGGTTTAACACTTGCCTTCTTAGAGTCAAGTTTCGATATATATAAAAAAAATTGAAGATTAAAAGTAAATAAAGTAGCTTACAAGTTTACCAAAGATTGAGTGTCCTACCCTTTTTATCTAGGTTTGTTTTAAAAGAATTCAAAACAACAGGATCGAGTTGAAAAAGACCTTGCTTATGTTGAAGTTATTTGAAAGTTGAATAATGGCAGACTCAAGAATATTTCTATTGACAATATTGCTCGAATGAAATAAAACTGAAGCATTATTCCAATCAATACAGTGGGATAACTCTGACAAATGGACAAAAAGAGCACTGGACAACTGTCCTGTTCTGACGGAATATTGATGCTGTTTTATACGTGTGTGCAAATCCTTTCCCGTCTGACCTATGTAAAAGGAATCACATTGTTTACACCCAATTTTATAGATAATGCCTGAATTATTGGTAGGGCTATTTTTTACTATGATATTTTTCACAATATTGTTATATGAAAATACTACATTAATATCCAAAAGTTTAAGTACATTAGCAATGCCTAAAAAGCAGTACTTAATAAGATGGAAAACCACAAATGGTACCTGACGCAGGAAGTCGTGCAATTTGCCCTGTTCAGCAGTAGATTGAGTGACACATTGAAGCACGACATTGCTGCCCAGTTACATGCCACTGAGAAGCCAGACAGCTTCAGAACAGGAAAGCCTCTATTCCAGAAAGTCACAGCTAAGACCACCCTGGTTGATCTCATTGGCCCAGAATCACATTTCCTGCTGGACACACTGAACATTGGATCCGAGTGGCTTCTGGAACCTGTCACGTCTTGGCCACAGAATGAGGACTACAGAAAAGCGTTGGACTATGTTAAGAATCTGAAAGCGGTGAATGACAATGCTGAACGTGTGTCAAGATGATGAGCGACTTTGCAAATGTCATAACAACAGATGCCAAGCAAAGGGACTATCTCCTTCAAGCTGTGGAGTTCAACAGACGCCGCTTTGACAGCTTCAAGAAACAAACTCTCAACAACTGACTGTGTAAATGTCATTATGAAATTAATCATCATGTAATGCTTTCACTTCTTGATCGATTAGACTTGTGACAAAATGTTAATCTCAAATTTGTGTCATGAATAAGGCGCCTTGTCTGCCTTGAGTGTGAGAAAACGAATTTTGTGATATTTCTGAAAACTTTGTATGTACCAATGTGCCATTTCTTGTTCCAAGACTATCATAATTGTATAACTTAGAAAGAGGATTAAAAACACTTTAATTTGGTGCCTATTTTGTTGCTCTATCTTGTTTAGATAAAAAGTTATAGTGCAAAACATGATTCAAGGGACCCCGGAACTGGTGCTTTTGGCCGATTTCAAGGCAGAAAACTTAAAGCTCCATGCGGCAATGCTTCCCAACAACCTAGGTCAAAATGGTTGTGATTTTCGGCCTTTTCAGGTCAAAAAGCATGGGAAAATGTACAGAAACCTATGAAAATAAGAAAAAGTTGATTTTTGAACAGGGCTAGTATGCTGTTGGGAACCTGGCTACAGATATGTTTGTGACACGTGATGTATCAGTAGCCAATTCGGCCTGTTGTACTTTATCATGTCCGTATTACTCACATTCACGATTTCCATGATTTCTTTATCATTGGTGTTTGCATAATCCTAAACTTCACCATAACTTTGAGCTAGATGGACATTCCCCTTGTCTGTATTCTGAGCAAACTTCCCCCAAAGGCTATTTAAGCACAACTTTACACTAAATCGCTTGTCAGGGTTCCTCACAATTTGGCCACGTTCAAGTTGTATCCCTTCACCATCACGGTAGCATTGAATATACGCCGATTTTTTATTTTCGTTTCAACTCTTCGCGGGTAGCCTGAGGCTTCTACTTTGTCTTTCAAAAAAGTGTTTATATATGGCATGAAAAGGTTGGGGAGGTTCTGAAACCTCCACACCTCATATATCTTCAGAATTCTGTACCTGTGGCGAAGGGCTAGGGACAGCTCAGGACTTGTACATACCCCTCTGATCTTCCTCTGGTTGATTGTGTGATTATAGTCCCCACAGTTTTCCTCTGCGCACTTCACATACAGAGGGAACATGAGTTTGTGGTCTATAAGAACGGGCAAGATTGGCATCAATAACTCGCGAAGGGGGAGCACATATACGAAAGAAAGACCAAAGTAGCTCTCACTCAGATTAGCTGAGAACTCTTCGATGGTAGGCATGGCGGGCCCTTGAGTTTTTCAGGAGCACCTACGGGGTACAGATTATTCTTCATCACGTAAGGGTATAATGAGCAGAAATCGTAGTAATGAATCTTCACCCCGTCCGTAGGTGGAAAGTATAGTTTGAAGGGGTTTGTACGTCCTCCAAACAAGCTATCACCGCACTTGAGGGGTTCCACCACCATTGTACGTTTTCATAGCCCTTATTTCTTCGCGATACTGCTCATCGGACTCCATCCTGGCATCATATTCGTGCTCCCACAAAACCTTGTGAGTGAACTGGGAGCTTATAAGCTGATCGTGGGTACGGGTCCACGCGAGACTATCTGCGGGAGATCTCCTATGGGCATCCCCTGTGACGCCTCACTCAGGACGCGGGCATCCATGCCACCAGCAGCCGTTAAAGGAGTACACTGACTTCTCACCAGTGGCGGAGTCCTCACTTAAGCCATCCACCCATTGACCTTGATTGTCATTTCCCCCGTGTTGCGAGCGTGCTTTATATATATACACACACACACCTGTCTGCTGCTGTATGCGAGTGAGCCAGTAAATAGCCTTATAACCTTAACTGCGCGGAATGTTTCGGGGAATGATTGCAAGTGTGTCTTTAGATATGAAATTATTCTTGAATACGGTAAAACATAATGATGCAATCGTAGTTGCTGCTTGTAACGGATCACAGTTGAAGCGCGTTATGTACATCATTCTGAAGGCTTGGAAGCATACTCTAAGTGCACGTATGTCATTCACACAATAACGTTTACATTCATACGCTATATTGTAAGGATTATCTTCATTAAACTTGTAGTAGAGCTCAAAATCCTCACGTTCGTTTGTACTCATACATTCATAGTTAAAGTAATGTTTGGGGGTTGGTCCTACGTAATTTAAAGTGTCATGAGTGAGGAATGTGTAAGGGAAGTACCTTTTTGAAACTTCAGCGTCTACGCCCATCACCTTGGGTAGCTTGGCTAATTTACAAGTTGTGAATAACAGGGTATCTTTAAAATGAACATTTCCTCTTCTCTGCATCTGTATTTTCAAAGGATCACCCGTGAATATCTCTGAGGACTTATGCTCAAGCAGCTTCTTATAAAGGAATTGAGTGTCAAATTTTGCAGCGTTATGGGTAAGAATATACACAATCATTTTTTTTAACTGGTCCGCTAGCTTGACAATATAGTTCACAAAGAGTTTCTCCGGGGAATCTCTTGCAGACACCTTAGAAATGTTTGTCCGCTTACCACATTTGCGGCATCCATCACACTCAATGCTCATACATTCATCACAAATAGTCTGACTTACGACTAAATGAGAGATAATAATACACGGTTATACAAGGCTTATTTTTAGGTTTGGCATCTTTCGTACAACATACGCGCTTTACACCATCTGCCCAGTAGCGGATTATCACTGAGGCTATTGAGGCTGAAGCCTCAGGCTCCCTTGCTTGAGGGACCCCCTAATCAACTGAGTTTAGATGATATAATTCGAGATTTCGCAAACTTCTTTGATTAAATATGACAGAGTGCACAAACTGACAAATTCCGTGTTTTATTTTGTGTTATAGGTCCTAAAGTAAAGTTTGTTTAATACTGTTTGGTTTGGCAAACGGCAAAATACACTGTGTTAAGGTTCTTTTAAGTTTGTTTCTCAATTAGCCTGAGCATCGTACATATAATTCGTGTAAATGTACTATGTACTTTACTGTACATTAGGGTGTTCCACTTTTATCAAGTTGTGAAGTTTACTACACTTTGCTCTTCCCCGTACACCTTATGATCTGTAAAGCATATGTTTTAAATTTGAAGCAAATTGAACACCATTTAGAGGTTGCACACTTATGTCACCTCTGATACCTTAGCCCTTTGTAACCAAATCTCGAGAACGTCCTAACTTCCAACATATTGTAATGTTTTCTTTTCTTTCACAGGTGCAAAAAGTGTTGAAAATGGAAAGAAAGAAGATCTGGCTGATTGAAAAGACTCCAATCGAAGAGCTCTTAGGAGCAAGATTGCCATCCCGGGAGCAAGTCCTCCTCTGCTTTATGTACCATCACCTGGAGCTGAAGAAAACAATCCTCCTTGCCATCAAGTCTACGAGTATCAAGCTTCAAGAATTTTGGAAGAAGGCGAATATCCCCGTGAAGACAGAGAACATTAGAGCTGCTATACTAAAGCTGTACAAAGAGTACCAAAACTTGAAGAAGTCGAGAGAGACGGACAAAGCCATTATGAAGCGTCAGTTGTGGAAGGGAGACCTTGCTGACCTTTTCGACATCGCTTGTCAAGGTGTGATGGGCATGAATTCAGTTCCGGAGGAGGACAAGGTTTTCTTGTCCTCCCAGAGGGAGGACAGAATGAGTTCTTCAATGGATGGGGTGGATAGGAAACACACCATGGCTGTCAAACGGAAAGAAGAAGCAGCTAAGAAACTTGAACTTCGAAAACGAAAGCATGCTGAAGAAGCTGAAAAGATCTCCGAGAAAATGAAGCTGAATAGCACATCCTCTAGCTCAATGGCGACGCCAGATGATGATGATGAGGATTTTGCTGCTCCGTTGGCCTCTAAGTCACCTCGTCGTTCCAAGAACACACTTGATTCAACACTCGTGGCTACTTGGGATAAAGAACAACTCTCTATTCGACAAGCAAGCACTTCCTTCATTGCAACTGCTAAAAGTCTCGGACAAGATGTATCGCAGATTATTATTTCGCCATCAACTGTTCATCGAGCACGTGCCAAGTATCGAGAGAAAATGGCCAAACAACTTGAAGAGTCGATCTTCAAAGATGCACCTCTCTTAGTTCTGCACTGGGACAGCAAGCTACTACCCCAAGCTGCTGGCGAAAGCTCTAGAAGCTTGGAAGACAGAGTAGCTGTTGTGGTAACAGGGAAGGAGTTCGAGCATCTTCTTGCCCAGGATGGTACTGGTGAACAAATGGCTCGAGCCGTCATCCAGGAGCTGCAACAATTTGGAATTCAGGACCGCATCATTAGCCTCTCGTTTGACACTACGGCGTCCAATACCGGACTTCTGCAAGGGGCATGTATGAGGATTGAACAATTCCTTGGTCGGTCGCTCTTGTGGTTGCCTTGCCGTCACCACATTTATGAGCTCATTTTGAAGGTCTTTCATAAGTCCCTGGGGCCAACAAGTGTCCTGAAATCCTGTTGTTTCGACGATTTCAGCAGCGTTGGGACTTTATTAACAAAATTGTTTCAAAACCATGATCGATGAAGAAGAGCCAGCCACTAGGTACTTGGAAGATGAACGAATCAGGATGGTGCGTTATCTTCGTGGAGTCATTGAAAGTTCGTCACCCGAGAGAAGATTATGAGGAACTCCTCAAGCTGTCGCTCCTTTTCCTTGGAGGCTGGGGTGGAGCTGAGTTCTCCTTCAGGACTCCAGGAGCCCATCATCAAGCCAGGTGGATGGCGAAAGCTATCTATGTGCTGAAAATAGTTTTGTTCCGGGAGCAACTGGAACTCACCGACCGAGAGGTGAAGGGATTGCACGACGTGGCCCTTTTTACGTGTTTCATTTATGTCCGGTTCTGGCACGAGGCAGTGGTCAGTAGGTGGGCCCCGAAAAATGACCTAGACATGATTCAACTGTTGATTTCATATCCGAACAAGGACCTGGGCCAGGCTGCTTTGAGAGTTGCCAAAAGACATCTATGGTATCTCTCGGAGACTCTAGTCAGCTTGGCTTTCCTTGATGAACGGATATCGCCAAATGAGAAAGAAAAGATGTTCCAGGCCTTGAACAAACCTGCGTCGAGGAAGGAACTCAAACGACTCGAGTGGAAAAACCTGACTTTTGAAGGCAAGGATCTAAGCAACTTCGTCACTCAAAGGACGAAGACATTCTTCGACAACTTCGGCGTCAGGGATGTCGACAACGTAGAGGAGTATACCAAAAATGACGGCTTGAGAGAGTCAGTCAACGCGCTGAAAGTCGTAAACGACACGGCGGAGAGGGGAATTGCATTAATCAAGCAATTCAATGAATCAGTCGAGGACGAGAAGCTAAAACAATTCTTGTTGCGGATTGTTGAACATCATCGAAAGGAGGTGCCGAAAAGAACCAAGGCGGGAACGTCCTTGTACCAATTCAAAAATTGATTCGGATTTTCTGATTTTAATACTAGAGTTTTTTATTTTCTGTGCTTCCAAGGGAGAATTCTTTTGTAACACTGAAGAAAATTTTGAATTATTAAATTGTATTGTAGTGTGTATTGATTTGAATTTTCCAATTTTATTATCAGAGTTTTTCATTTTCCGTGGTTCCAAGGGAGAATTTTTTCGTAACACTGAAGAAAATTGTTTATTATAAAAGGTTCAAATGTGTGCAATCCCTAAATATCACTTAATCGTTTTCAAAATTGGTTCACATCTTTCTTACATGAAAAGGAATAAAAGCACAAGCAAAGTGGAGAAAAATATTGACCTTTGATATTTTCCTCTATACGGGTGAAACACCCTACTGTACAGTGTACATGTATTGTTAATAAAAAGCTATGAAAAGGGCCCCCCCATATTCTTCATTGCCTCGGGACCTTGAGGTGTCTTAATCCGCCTCTGCACCCGCCTTATATTCTTCATGGCATGTAGAACAGTGAATTTCATCGCATATGTGTTCGAATTTCCCCTAGCTGTCCATTGCATGAAACATACCACACTCGCAAATTCTCATTTTCCTACACGTGCCATTTGATTTATGGAAGCCAAAACAGTTAGTATTGAAAAACATGTGGTTACATACATTACAATCACGCCTCTCAGTTTCAGCTACACGACTTTCACATCTGGGGCTTTTACACTGGTCGCAAATCATGAGGCACTCCTTACAATGTTTCAACAGGTCATTCGTAAACTCGAGACAACCTTTCCACAAATCGTGATGTATTCCATATTTTCGGCTTTTATCATAACTCGCGTAAAGGGGTCTTATATTACGGATGGGTAGATACGTTGTCCCAGACAAGCCTAAAATAAGTAGGGGCTTTGTACGTTCTCTCACGCTGCTTTTAAAAACATACACAGTCTAGGGGAGTGTATTGAGATTTCATTATGTACCTTAGGTAATGCACACTGGTCCGGATCCCATTACTATGCATCGACGTAAGCGATTTCTGAAATAAGGAATTTACCTCGAAGCGCTAACTTGTCAGACTTTATTTAAGAAGTTTCCCTACTCATCCTCCATGCTGGGAGACATTATGTAATTAAGAAAAGAGCGGTGAGAAAATTAGTATCGTTTACTGAGCTTTAATAGGTCATTTCTTATGTAATTTTTTCCCGTTTTTTTGCAGGGATTTTTTAGCAAAACTGTCGCCCCAGAGCATTAGTCGATCCGGTAGATTGAACGCGTTGTTGGTTTTCTATGTGTGCAATGTACGAACGCAAAAATTTCGGTTGGGTTGGGTTAGGTTACGTTAGGTTAGGTTGGGTTGGTTTTGGTTTAGGCTAGGTTAGGTTAGATTGCGTTAAGTTGGGTTAGGTTTGCGTTAGGTTTGGTTAGGTTCATCGCCATTTTCTAATCTAACCTAACATATCCTAACCCTAATCTAACCTAACCTTAACCTAACCCAACCCAATCTAACCTAAATAGCCCCAATGTAACCTAAATGCAACCACTATAGGTCTTTCTCCGAATGTCCATAGCTGAAATCAACTTTCACATATGAAAGTGTCAAATTTTGTGAGAATTCAACAGGTAGGGAGTGTGTTCACAAGAGGTGAGACTAAGATTTTAACAAATTTTTCTCACATATTTACTCATTGGTTATTGAGTTAACAAAAGTTCATAGGATTGTTAAATTGAAGTTGTGGGAATTTACCTGTTGTCAATCTCACTGTTTGCGTATTGGGGGTTTGCAGTCCGTCCTAAGCGACTATCATCCAATCCAAACACAACTACACGCACACCCATTTCCTGCTCTACCCTTCGCAGCTCTTCAGGACCCATATCGCAACAAATTCAAGTCTACAATCTGCAGCCAGTTTACGTGCACGCTACACTGCCGTAGGCATTCAAATTTTTTGGGCAGCTGTATTTACCACAGTGAACATATGAGCCAAGACTAATGCTATAAGGCCGCAACAGCGATCGAAATCAGTGTCTTTTGTATATCTGGTAACTGTGTTCGGTGTTCGGAATAAGTTTGGTATTAAATTGAGATGCAGCCTTGTTTCCATAATATGGGTGAGTTATCAGAAATGTATGTCGTAGTTCGGTATTACAACCAAATATATTCGGTGTTCGGATTATATGAGCTGTTTTAAAGGCCATCACCGGCTTTGACAATCTCGGGTTAAATTCGGTGTTAAATACGGGCTCCAATAAACCTTAGACCCCCCCCCCCCATGGCCTAAACCATTAGAGGTACAGTAAAACTAAACATACCTTACAAAAGAGAATTTAATCCTGCATTTAATGAGAAACAATTAAAACTTGGTGTTCCCGCCATTGGCTTCCAAGACAGCCTGAATTCGCGTTGGGTGGCTTGACAAAAGTGACGTGAATAGATCTTGATCGTTAAGCAAATTTGCTAAAACAGTTTCAATGTGTTGCGTCATTGTATCCTTCGAAAATCGATTTGCTGCAGGTTCTTGAAACAAGAGACATTCAACCTTGTCCTTTATAACTGATCCAATGTGTTCACAGACGTTCAGGTCAGGAGAATTTCCTGGCCATTCTTCATTTCCAAAGAAATCGATTTCATGGTTCCGCAACAACTGTTGAGTGGTTAATGCCTTAAAGCAGGGGGCCTCATCGTGCAGAAGTGTGACCTGATCGACATCCATAACATTGTTTGGGTTTCTTAGAAAAGGAATGACATGCTGGGATAGAATAATATCACGAAAATACTGTCCATCCCAACTCTGACCATTTGGCTTCAGCACCCACATGAGCTTCTTTGCAGTGAACAAAACAAACACACCAACACAGTCTGGACTTTTTAATAATTCGGGATAATGTTCATTGTCATCTGTTTCATCTGGTGTTGTGGCCCACACTCGATCATTTTGGTAGTTAGGCCGATGTGTTACGTAAACAAAAAATTCATCGGAGACAGCTAAATGCATGAAATCATCCACATCCCAATCTTCAAGATAATGGGCAAACCACATTCTGTCATCGATGTTAAGTTGAGTTTTTCCTGGCTTTGGAAGTTCATGCCAAAGCTTTAAACCTTACCTATGACGGTACAGTCGAATGATCTCACCACTAACGATCTTTCCTCTCAACACTTCGATCTCTCGAAAGTTTAGCACAGCTGTTTTTCCGCTTACGCGTACCGCTTTCAATGATGTCCTTTGTTTCCTGAGAGAGTGGCAAATTTGGCCGGCCAGATTTGGTTGTATCCATTTCACATTCATCCAAAGTTTTATTCCAATTTCTTTTGACGAAGTCCTCACTTCTTCGCAACTTTTTGGCAACCCATGAACGTGTTATAAAGGTGGCTCCAGCATCACGAGCTTCCCGAAATGTTATTGCTCGTATGCGATCTATCACACGTTGCCTCTCCGAATCACCAATTAATTGAGAAGCCATTATATTATCACTTTATCAGCTAGAGTAATTTTAATACCTGCAATAAATAAAGAATTTTATATATTTTTATAATCACTAAAAGCTATTTCGATATAAGTAAACATGTAAGCTGCAAATGGGGGGGGGCTAAGGTTTTTTGGAACCCCTTACATCTGTGCTTCCGGGTGTCGCGGACAGTTTTGACGGAGTTAAACTCGTGTCTTCATATCAAACATTGTTTTCACACGATAAAGAAAGAGATGATTATTTTTAAATAAAATCGGATTTGTGTTTCCATAATCTGATGTGTGTGTGTGTGTGTATATGTATAATAGGACTTGTGTATTCTGATGTAATTGTGTGCTTTAATTGTGTAGAAAGTAGAATTCTTTTGATTTGAGGAAATTTAAATAGTTTGATTGAATATATTTTGGTTGGAACAACATAACCTGAGATATATATATATATATATATATATATATATATATTAGTGGTGGACCGGATGTCAGTTTTTCAACATCTGCGGATGCGGATTTTTAATTTCAGTATCCGCGGATGCAGATGCGGATGCGGATATTTAGTTAATCTATAAATATTATATAGAATTATGAATATATGACATAATTTTTCAAATTTCGTGATATTACTATTATGGCAGGCAATGCATAAGAATTAAAATTAATATTAATGTTTTCATTATGATAAAAATAATAACTTTCTCAAGAGTTTCAGCCACAGAAAATCCAATGAAACAAGTTTCATTCAATTTTCTGTGTTACCAGCTATTTATATTTTGAGGTTTATGTATTTGTTTATTTATTCTTCTTCCGCAGCTTATTATCCCATCTTTACATGGGGTCGCTGTTTTTGGTTCGTCTTCTCCACTCTCCTCTGTCGTATACCACGTCCTCCTCCAAGTCCTTCTCCCTGATGTCCGCCACCACACAGTCCCTCCATCTCGTCTTCGCTCTTCCTCTTCTCCGTCCCGGCAACTCCATCTCCAGCACTCTGCGCCCCACATACTCCTCCTCTCTTCTCCTGACGTGTCCATACCACCTCAGCCTGGCCTCCTGCACCTTCTTAGATGCTTCCTCCACCTTCACTCTTCCTCTTATATGCTCATTTCTGACCCTATCCCTCCTCGTCACTCCACACATCCATCTCAACATCTTCATTTCAGCCACATCGATTTTTCTTTCATTGCTCTTCTTCATTGGCACAGTCTCCATTCCATACAACATTGCCTGCCTCACCACTGTTTTGAATACCTTTCCCTTCAGTTTCACTGGGACCCTCTTATCACAGAGCATCCCTGATACGTCTCTCCAGTTCTTCCACCCCGACTGTATTCTACATTTTATCTCTCTCTCTGCTCCCCCCTCTGCATCCACTGTTGACCCGAAGTATTTAAAATACTCCACCGTCTTAACACGCTCTCCACTCAATGTCACTTCCCCTCCTCGGTCCTGCTGCACATCACATCTCATATATTCGGTCTTCTTTCGGCTAATTCTCATCCCCCTACTTTCCAAAGCCTCTCTCCAATTTTCCAACTGCTGCTCCACCTCCTCTTTCGTCTCCCCACTCAACACAACATCGTCTGCATACATCATGCACCACGGCGCCTCCCCTCTAATCCTGTCCGTCAACACATCGAATACCACATTGAAAAGGAAGGGGCTCAAAGCTGATCCTTGGTGCAGACCAACTTCCACCCCAAAGCTCTCTGACACACCCACACTCCTCCTCCTCCTATTTGTTTATTTATTAATAATAATTAATACTTTACATGAAATGTGTATGACTGGTCTTTATAAGCTACTTTATAAGAATTTAATTGTAAATTGCATAATTTATTAGAGGTAATATCCGCATAATATCCGCAGTCAGAAGTGCGGATGCGGATGTTAGAAATGATGCGGATGCGGATATCCGGTCCACCACTAATATATATATATATATATATAATAGGACTTGTATATTCTGAAGAAAGTAGTTATAATTATTTTGCTTTAGGTGTTTAATGCTTCATCTCAATATATATTACATTAATGCCAAAGATGTGTTCGTTTCAAGCTAGAAAATAAAAAGAGTACATGGAAATACCCCATTATGTACATACATAGAAATAAATTTATTAATTCCAAAAATATTGTATATTTATTTAATATATATTCCCCGATTTGTGACTACATACTGTATATATATATATATATATATATAATATATATATATATATATATATATATATATAAACTGTTGCCCAACTAGTCGCAGTCCATATGGGATGGCATGGCGCTGTAGAATGCTGTGATAGCCACGTTGGTTCAGTATTCCAGTGACTTTGTGGCGATCTCCAACTTGCTCCCCTGCAAAACATCCCCAGACCATCACACTTTCTCCACCGTGCTTCACTGTTGGCACAACACACTGCTGTGTCATTCTTTCACCCGTCAGTCCAAAGGACAAATTTCCACTGCTCAACAGTCCATTTTTGGTGGTTTTTAGCCCAGGCTAGCCTTTTTTTTTTGTTCTGGAGTCTCAGCATTGGTTTCTTTGCTGCAGTTCGTCCTTTTAATCCTGCCTCTCTTAGTCTTCTCTAAACATTTGATGTTGAAACTGTTGTACTTCTGGAGTTGTTCAGCTGGGGACTTTGATTTCAGGTGCTGTGAGGCGTCTGTTGCGCAGACTGATGACTCGGATATACTTGTCCTCTGAGTCTGTTGTGGTTCTCGGTCGCCCTGACCTTTTTCTGTCCTTATTTTGACCAGTTTCATCGTACCGTTTAATGGCACAAGCAACTGCATTCACAGAAACTTTTAATTTTTTTGCAATTTGCCTCAGTGATTGGCCCTCATTTCTCAAAGTTACAATCAACTGTCTTTTTTCTGTTGTTAACTGAGCTTTGGCACCCATTTTTGCTTTTTGAAACACAGAAATTATACCTTAAACTAGACAGTTAGCTCCTCTGCAAGGATTTTATATATAAAGACCTGTAGCGCGTGTTAATAACTGAACACATGTGTTAACATACTCCTGAAGGAACACACTACCCCATTAAAGACTTTTAAACTGTTTTTGGACCTTTGTGCAGAGCTAATGGCATTAATTTTAGGTTGCATGCTAGACGTAAATTAACACATTTTGAAGGCTATGCTGAAGAAGCTTCTGTGTTACAACACACTGCATAGGGAAGATGCACTGAAGCATTCAATATGAAAACCAGGTAAGCAAATTCATCTCTAGTACCTGTTAAGTTTACATTTGAAGTTTGTCATGAGCTAAGCAGCAAAACATTGGAAATTAGTAGGTGTACTTAAACTTTTGACTGGTAATATATATATATATATATATTATATATATATATTATATATATATATACTTAAAGATAGATAAAGAAATATAATTCTTTTGATTTGGGTGTTTAAAGCTTCATCTCAAATATATTAGTACCAAAGATGTGTTCACTTCAAGCTAGAAAATAAAAAGAGTACATGAGAATATCCCAATATGTACAGTTGCCCGCATATGTAATGTTCCTCGCCTCACAGGCGACTCTGTACATGTGGCAACACCGCAGTGTTAGTCACGGTACCCCAACTGGGGGAAGGTGCGGTGGAAGGGGGACAACCGAGTCCAACAACATATAACACAGACATATATACCTAAAGGACAACTGAATGTGCAGTCATTGCGATACAGCTAATTATTATGTAATGTCTGTGTTCATAAAGATAAACAATTAATATGATCGTGAACAGCGTTGAACTCCATATAGTTTACTAGTTTTATACAGTAATAAGGTTCCATTATAATTACTGCAAATCTATATGAACAGCTACTACAATAGAACTTTTTATATACTAGTGAATGCGAAATGTTCGCGTTCGCCTGCATGAAATTTTTGCGTTTTTCGCGTAGGCTATGCGAAAATATCCAGCAGGCAAAAATTTGACAGTTTTAACTAATCTTTGGAAGGTAGTAAGAAAATAAAACTTAGATCATTAAAATACTTTATTTGAAAAATAAATTCAGTATAATGTAATAAAACATTTTAAAGTAAAAGCAGTAAAAACATTTTAAATCATACTGTATTATTATTCTATAACAAGAATGTCATGAATGTCGCTTATTTTCCACCCCTTCCGAATGGTCTCTCTCATTTTGTGTAGGTTATCCCATGCAGAGATAATCCATTTAGCATGAATAAGTTTCAGTGTGGAGAGTTTCAAATCTATCTTACCGAGAGATTCATTTACGTTGAGTGCTGCTGAAACTTTATCCGCATACCAAGAGGTAAACTTGCCTTCATATACGACCTCAACCTCGACCAATCACAGTCCAGAATAAATGTCGTTATTCATGACGTCATTTTAATCTGTAAGATTATAACTAGCAACTGTTGACCGTAAAATTATGATGCCGTGGACTCGTCCAAGGATATGAAAAAGCGAAAATTTGCTGCCGCGAAATTAACTTGGTTTACAGTATATATACTTATAAACTCATACAATATTATACTAATGTTTGTGAAATGACGTTGATGGGCCAAACCGAGGTGTTGACATAGTTACTGGCATGATCTATGTTCATACCATATTTCTACCCGACATGACGAACACGGACTCTGAAAATGAATCCAACTCAAGATAAAATTACACAGCGAGGCCGGATAATTGGTATGTGGGAAGCAGGCCTCTCTGCAGCTGACATAGCCATGGAACTGGGAATTTCGAAGCGTACTGTTCGACGCTGGGTGCCGAAGTGGCAGAAGACTGGGAATCTGCTTGATCGTCCTAAGTCCAAGAAAGACCACCCCAGAAGAAGACCAGAGAATAATCAACGAAGTGCAGAACGATCCTATCAACAACGCAGTCGCCATCCAGGAGACACTATATATGGACGAGTCAGTGGACACCGTAAGGAGACGGTTGCATGAAGCAGGATATCACCACCGTACTCCTGCCAGAAAAGAGAGGATCGAGGAAGTACATCGTCAGGCCAGGCTCTCGTTTGCTCGCCAGCATATAAATGATGATCTCGCATACTGCAGCAGAGTTACCTTCTCTGACGAGAAGACGTTTGCGTCTACAACTCACGGCCGTCTTTGGTGTTGGCGACAGGACAACACGAGATATGTTCGCCAAAATATTTAGGAAGTGGCACGGAGTGGGCACGTGACGGCGAATGTGTGGGGATGGATGCACCTGTAAGGAGTAAGAGAGCCGACTGAGATCCATGGGAGGTTTACGGCAGCTCAATATATAGAGATCATGGAGGAGGTGATGCAGCCTTCTGTACGCACTAGGGATGAAATAATACCGACAATTTTTAATACCGGTATTTAAACAATTATTTTACTGATACCGGTGTTGATACCGGTTTTATGCAGAGTATAATTTATAATGATATTTTTGGTGTCACCCTGCCAAGTGCTAACCATCCCACAAGCCTGCAGGAACTGTAGTACTCACCACATTAATGACAATAAAAACTGAAGTTACTTTTTAAATTCTGTCACGGACGCCAAAGGGAAAACACCATTGATTGAAAAAAGTTTGAACAGCAGCTCCTAGGGAAAAGCAGGAAAAAGGAAGGACTATTTTCAGATAACCAAAGGTAAAAGGAAAAAATAACAATTTTTCAAAAAAAATTTATTAATAATTTTGCATATTTATTTCTTATTTTGTGAAATATGCGCATCAATCAACCACTGCAAGCGTCTAATACGAAATTCGAAATCTGAATGAACTCAATAACGAATCTAAAAAAGCAACGCAAGGTTTTGGAATCGTGTAAAAACGTTTTTGAACATTTCAATACATATTTATACGATTTCAAATGTTTAAGGCGAGAGTTCTGGATGATAGTTTCCCTTTCAGAAAACGGACACATCATAATAAATTATTATAACGTCAATAACATAATATTATAACAAATGATAAATTGTGACATACACTAATGACGCCCCTCAAAGATATACTACATGTGTAAGTCATGTATGAAGATAAATCATTATTTCTACTCACATTGGCCACAAAATCCTACAAAAAACAAATCTTTGTTAACCTGACATTTGCTGATTGCTCCCACAATAAAGACAATAGGCAGTTCTTCAATGCCGAAAACCCGGTATCGATAATCACGATATCGGTATTGTGTCTCTTGTCCAATACCGGTATAAATACCGGTTTTTCAATACCCGCTTTCATCACTAGTACGCACGTATGCCTTGCCCTATCCTGAGCAGATTATCTTTATGCAGGTATGTTGTATTTGTGTGTTATAGAATATTATACTATTACTAGAGGTATTACACGCATTTTTATGTCCGGTTTCCACATTTACATAATGGTCATAAAATTGTTCTTTAACTTTTTCAGTCCTATGACAACACTTTAGGTTTTTATTCTGGATAACTGCAGACTATTATTTGTATAACGGCGCACAATTACATTTAGTGGATTACTGATGAAGAGCATGGATGAGATATAATTCTACTTTCAATATTTAAAATCCATTTACAGGACAACTCTCACATCCACACAGCCAGGATTGTTAGAAAGTGGTTCGAGGAGCAGCGAAATCTTGAACTACTGTACTGGCCTAGTAAGGGGTGTGACCTCAATCCCATTGAGAACGTGTGAGGGAATGTGGTGAACTCGTGGGAGCTTGGGCAGGAGGGGACGAGCCGCCAGCTGCTGGATCACATTATGGCTGAGTGGTAGATGTTCCGAACGAACCCACACATCATACATAGCCATGTTGCATCTATGCCACACAGAATACAAGATGTAATAGACAATAACGGGGGATGGGCCAAATACTAACTATGAACAGGGTATAGCTGTGCCATTTATGTTAATCTATGGTAAATTGTGATCATTTTGTATGACTTTATCATTTTGCATAATAAACTATTTAGCAAAACAATCTCGACCATTGCATATTTGTTGTAATAAAGAATTGGCGTTTTACTGTGCATATATATATATTCCTTGTTAAGATCTAATAATATCTCCACATTGATAATGCAAAAGGAAATCTGGAAAACATTAATGGGTTTATCTGTCCATCGTGATTAAATCATTATCTCTCCACATTGCTAATACAAATGTTATCTGGAAAACACTATTAATATAATAGGCATCAGCCACAAACCGGTGGTGATATCCTGCTTCATGTATCCGTCACATTACAGTTTTTACTGACACGACCATGTGTAGTCTCTCCTGGACGGCGACAGCAAGTAATCATGTCAACACCACGGTTTGGCCCATCAACGTCATTTCACAAACATTAGTATAATATTGTATGAATTTATAAGTATATATAAATATGTTTATGCTAGTATAACCGTAGATTATTCCTATGTGATTTTGATAATCAGTTACTGTTATTCAGATCGAAACTGTTAACAAGTTCTTTGTGTAACAATCGATAGGCCATTTCCCACTAACTCTCTCTGCCCCTCTACCTCGATCTCTCTCTCACTGTCTCAATCTTTTTCTCGCTCAATGTCAATACATATATATATATATATATATAACTGCAATGACCACGCAGTATATAAATGAATAGAAACGACGTAAATAAGGAGCGTCTCTGCACACGGGGAAGAGAAATAACGAATAAATGAAAAATGAGGCGAACCGCCCGGGAATCGAACCCAAGGCCTTCCAATTGCCGGTTGGATGCGCTACCATTACACCACGGACCTCGATCAATCATAAATCGAAATTCTCCTACATAGGGCAGAAACCAATGCCCTGAGAGGGCACCCTCGCAAATCGTGAATATGTGCATTTAACTGCAATGACCACGCAGTATATAAATGAATAGAAACGACGTAAATAAGGAGCGTCTCTGCACACGGGGAAGAGAAATAACGAATAAATGAAAAATGAGGCGAACCGCCCGGGAATCGAACCCAAGGCCTTCCAATTGCCGGTTGGATGCGCTACCGTGGTGTAATGGTAGCGCATCCAACCGGCAATTGGAAGGCCCTGGGTTCGATTCCCGGGCGGTTCGCCTCATTTTTCATTTATTCGTTATTTCTCTTCCCCGTGTGCAGAGACGCTCCTTATTTACGTCGTTTCTATTCATTTATATACTGCGTGGTCATTGCAGTTAAATGCACATATTCACGATTTGCGAGGGTGCCCTCTCAGGGCATTGGTTTCTGCCCTATGTAGGAGAATTTCGATTTATGATTGATCGAGGTCCGTGGTGTAATGGTAGCGCATCCAACCGGCAATTGGAAGGCCTTGGGTTCGATTCCCGGGCGGTTCGCCTCATTTTTCATTTATTCGTTATTTCTCTTCCCCGTGTGCAGAGACGCTCCTTATTTACGTCGTTTCTATTCATTTATATACTGCGTGGTCATTGCAGTTAAATGCACATATTCACGATTTGCGAGGGTGCCCTCTCAGGGCATTGGTTTCTGCCCTATGTAGGAGAATTTCGATTTATGATTGATCGAGGTCCGTGGTGTAATGGTAGCGCATCCAACCGGCAATTGGAAGGCCTTGGGTTCGATTCCCGGGCGGTTCGCCTCATTTTTCATTTATTCGTTATTTCTCTTCCCCGTGTGCAGAGACGCTCCTTATTTACGTCGTTTCTATATATATATATATATATATATATATATATATATATTAGGGTGTTTCATAAATTAAAAGTTTGGAAAAATTTTAATCCACATGGATCCCCTTGTTCCATTTGCTGAGGAGACTGATAAACCGAAGTATTAATTCAATAGTTTAAAGTTTACGGGTCCCCAGTTTGATGCTCTGGCAGATCATAAACGGAAAAAATTAAACAAAAATCTGTCAATGAATTTTTATTCAACAAACGAGTACCATTTCACTACACATTTTCACAAAGATACAAAAAACATAACCACTTCTTGCGAATCATTTGTCCATGAAATCGTTCTTGGTTTTATTCGGGTATTTCGCCCTATGCTGCATCACAGTTTTGAGCAAATACTGCTTCTGCTCTTCGTTCTTCGTCAGAGAACAGTTGAACTCTTTGGTGAGCGCGATGGCTCTTTCGGCCCGATCGTTGACGACAGAGATTTTGTTAACAGTTGCCGCTGCTTGCTTGAAGCCCTCTACTTCAGTCCACTCGGCAACTGGCTTTTTCAAGAATTCTGTGTCCAAGTCGAATGCATGGAAGAAAGCCATCGTCTTTCCTGTCACGAACTCCGCCAGGTGTTTCGAGGCAAGATTCCTGACGTTCTTCCCTTGGGGTCGCTTGAGTTCCTTTTCGATGCGGGCTTACCCAAACTGACGACCATCTGAGCCTTTTCTTCATCTGCCACATCTGCGTCGAAGAACGCCATGGCAATAAGAGTCTCAGAGATGTACCATAGGTGTCGAGACATGGCTTCTTGCGCAGCGTTAACACACGAATATCCCGACATGGCAAAGGCTTCCGCGTCACGCAGAAATTCCAGATCAACTGCGGCAGCCTTGCTTGAGGTTGCAGCACGAGTCCAACCTCGGATGTAGACGAGGGACACGAAGAGACCTACGGCTGTCAGAGCTTCCAACTCGTGACTCGACATCTTGAACTGCTTCTTCAGTAGAATTACTTTCAAGGAGTAGATGGCTATCGCCATCCATCGAGCGTGATGGTAAGCGCCAGGGGCTCTGAGAGGGAAATCCACCACTTTTGCTTCTCCCAGGAAGATGAGAACCAACTGTAGCAGTTCCTTGTAGTCATCGCGCTGATGCGACGTGCTCACCATCCCTCTCACCAGCAGGACTGACTTCTCCCTCAGTTCCCTCATAGAGTCATTGACTTGAGCAAAATCGTACGGCCGCACGTCCAACCGGTCGATGAACTTCCATTGTGCCTGAAACCTCTTGAAAACGGGTATATCGGGGCCACTTGAAGGGCCGTATGCACGCTTGAAGACGGAGCTGAGGATGACTTCATAGATGTGATGCCGACAGGGGAAGTACATGAGTTCTCTGCCAAGACCTTTCTCAATCAGGAACGCAGGCCCCGATATGAATCCCGGTGTTCGACGCTGTCGTGTCGAAAGACAGTCCCCGCACGCGCTCTTCCATCCTGTGTTCCTTGACCAAATCCAAGCAAACTCGCGCTATCTTCTCGCCGGTTCCGGACGTCACCTTAGGAACGCCGAGCAACTTCTCCTTGCCGTCGCCAGAGACGAGGACGGCGATCCGGTCAACGCTCTCCTTCCATTGCTCATTGTCAGGTAGGAGCTTACCGTCCCAATGCAAGACAAGAGGCTGACCAGGACAAACTTCGTCGGATTGATAACTTTCAGCAGCCACCTTCCTGAGAGCCTTGCGTGTGCGGTACATGGTACTGGCAGAAATGGACAGTTCATCCAAGTCAAAACCTAGTGATTTAGCCGCTGCAGCGTACGACATAGCTGAATCGCGGTACGAAATATTCAGCCGATCGTAGGTAGTCGTCACATCCTGTGAGATCAGATTCCTGCGTCGCTTCTTGGTATTTCCCTTGGAGGAGGATGGAAAAACTTCCACGGTTGGGTCAACGACATCTGAGTCAGTCTCTGACGAAGTTGAAATCACTAAAGCCCCCGTATCTTCTGCAGCTCCTTGTTCCTTCCTGGCCTTCTCCTGTTGTTCCTTAATCTTGTCCAGCCTCTTCCTTTTCCTAATCTCTTATAGTGAAGCTTCATGTCAACAGGGCCCATGCTGCAGGAATTTGGATCTTCACGCTGCATGTCGAGAAAGTGGATGTCCTCCTGATTCTTCATCATTTCCTTAGCCTGTGAATGAGCAATGTCCATGATCTCCTTCGCTATTGCCTCCTTGAACATCGCCTCCTCCACTCGGAAGGACTCTGCTTTATGTGACTTGTGCTTCACAAGCCGGTCGTATTCCTTGAGAACGGATTCCATCTTCCTCAAGGCCGAATCTCGACGCATCATGGGGATTTCGCTCTCTCCCAAAATCTGAGACAGGCATCCAGGCACAGGTTCAGGCATTTAGTACGTCCAAATTTTTGCTCCTTTTGGTGGTAAAAGTACTTTTTGAGTACTTGCAACTGAGTTGGAAGGCCACTTGATGTGATGTTCGCATCCGTCTGGCCAATAAGAAACACTTCTGTTTTCGCTCTGGTAGACACCTGGAAAAGAAAACAAACTAAATAATTCCACAGAAATAATTTCACATCGTAATTAATTTCATTAATTAAATAAAGAAAAGCAGTAACTGGGACTCGAACCAGTGTCATAGCCGTTTGGCGGCATCGCTCAAGTCGGCGTACACAGCACGCTATCCACTACACCATCTAGGGAGTGGATAGCGTGCTGTGTACGCCGACTTGAGCGATGCCGCCAAACGGCTATGACACTGGTTCGAGTCCCAGTTACTGCTTTTCTTTATTTATAAAACTGATACGTGTACACTACGTTCTCTTTGACAATTCATTAATTAAATAAATTTCAATACCGCAGTAAAATTACATTAATTAGTATCATAAATAATTACCAGCTTAGTTGTCCAATATGCAACAGACTAATTAATTTCATGTAATATTAATAATAAATATCACTACCACAGTAAAATGACAGAAATTAAATAATAATAAATTTCAATACCACAGTAAAATGAGATAATTAGTAGCATATATAATTACCTCCATAGTTGTCCAATAGGCTATACAACACGAACCGCTCAAGTGACGAAGAAAACCGTCTTCACTGCAGGCAGGCGAGAAATGAACTGACAAAAAGTCGTCAAAGTTGGGGACCTCTAAATGCAGCGCGATCTGGTTCAAACTTGCACAAACGTGTTTTCTTGTTCTTTAGAATACGGAGAAACGTGTGGATTAAAACTCCAAGCTCATTTTTATTTTACCCTATAGGTATGAAACACCCTAATATATATATATATATAATCTTGTAGATTCGTAAGTTATTAATGGTTTAAAGCTGCACACCGACTCTACAAACAGCTTTATTAGTATTGTTACACAATGATTTAATATACACGAGATTGGTGGGTGGGGAGGGAAATGAGGGAGTGTGGAGGATGGTTGTATAATGTCTATTTTTGGTTCAAATTCATTTAGTGTATAAAAAGTTGTATTGTGGTGACTGTTCATATATACTTGCAGTAATCATAATGGAACCTTATTACTATATAAGATTAGCCTTTCACGGCGGCTGGTACCAATGGTGAAGCAGCCAAAAAAAATCATCTTTATATAGATTCATAAGACTTATACAAGTCTTCCTATAAATTAATATAGTTTTTCAGAGATTTTGTGTTAAATTGGCAATCTATTTATAGTTGCTGCAGACAAATTTAGCTTTATTTGCATCTATATTTAGACGCGGACGCAAAATGATGCCTTCACTTTGGACACAAGTTTTATAAAAATGAAAATGTTTGAAACTCTTACGTTTATTTTATGTTGGGAGTCACTCAAACTCATAGACTAATCTCTGTTCAGGATTTGTGACCTCAATGTGGTTTCCCTCCCACCCTCCTTAAGACTTTATGCTCTTCTTTATTTAGTAGGTAATTTATCTTCTGTATGATACAGTCTAACAAGCATTGTAATTCATTATCACTCAAAAAAAAATTCTACGACTCATTTTATGAGGGTAAAGTATAAACAGAATATAAAGAAATTTGCACTGTAAACCATTAGACACGCATTTTTATGTCCGGTTTCCACATTTACATAATGGTCATAAAATTGTTCTTTAACTTTTTCAGTCCTATGACAACACTTTAGGTTTTTATTCTGGATAACTGCAGACTATTATTTGTATAACGGCGCACAATTATATTTAGTGGGTTACTGATGAAGAGCATGGATGAGATATAATTCTACTTTCAATATTTAAAATCCATTTACAGGACAACTCTCACATCCACACAGCCAGGATTGTTAGAAAGTGGTTCGAGGAGCAGCGAAATCTTGAACTACTGTACTGGCCTAGTAAGGGGTGTGACCTCAATCCCATTGAGAACGTGTGAGGGAATGTGGTGAACTCGTGGGAGCTTGGGCAGGAGGGGACGAGTCGCCAGCTGCTGGATCACATTATGGCTGAGTGGTAGATGTTCCGAACGAACCCACACATCATACATAGCCATGTTGCATCTATGCCACACAGAATACAAGATGTAATAGACAATAACGGGGGATGGGCCAAATACTAACTATGAACCGGGTATAGCTGTGCCATTTATGTTAATCTATGGTAAATTGTGATCATTTTGTATGACTTTATCATTTTGCATAATAAACTATTTAGCAAAACAATCTCAATCATTGCATATTTGTTGTAATAAAGAATTGGCGTTTTACTGTGTATATATATATATATATATATATTCCTTGTTAAGATCTAATAATATCTCCACATTGATAATGCAAAAGGAAATCTGGAAAACATTAATGGGTTTATCTGTCCATCGTGATTAAATCATTATCTCTCCACATTGCTAATACAAATGTTATCTGGAAAACACTATTAATATAATAGGCATCAGCCACAAACCGGTGGTGATATCCTGCTTCATGTATCCGTCACATTACAGTTTTTACTGACACGACCATGTGTAGTCTCTCCTGGACGGCGACAGCAAGTAATCATGTCAACACCACGGTTTGGCCCATCAACGTCATTTCACAAACATTAGTATAATATTGTATGAATTTATAAGTATATATAAATATGTTTATGCTAGTATAACCGTAGATTATTCCTATGTGATTTTGATAATCAGTTACTGTTATTCAGATCGAAACTGTTAACAAGTTCTTTGTGTAACAATCGATAGGCCATTTCCCACTAACTCTCTCTGCCCCTCTACCTCGATCTCTCTCTCACTGTCTCAATCTTTTTCTCGCTCAATGTCAATACATTATATATATATATATATAACTGCAATGACCACGCAGTATATAAATGAATAGAAACGACGTAAATAAGGAGCGTCTCTGCACACGGGGAAGAGAAATAACGAATAAATGAAAAATGAGGCGAACCGCCCGGGAATCGAACCCAAGGCCTTCCAATTGCCGGTTGGATGCGCTACCATTACACCACGGACCTCGATCAATCATAAATCGAAATTCTCCTACATAGGGCAGAAACCAATGCCCTGAGAGGGCACCCTCGCAAATCGTGAATATGTGCATTTAACTGCAATGACCACGCAGTATATAAATGAATAGAAACGACGTAAATAAGGAGCGTCTCTGCACACGGGGAAGAGAAATAACGAATAAATGAAAAATGAGGCGAACCGCACGGGAATCGAACCCAAGGCCTTCCAATTGCCGGTTGGATGCACTACCATTACACCACGGACCTCGATCAATCATAAATCGAAATTCTCCTACATAGGGCAGAAACCAATGCCCTGAGAGGGCACCCTCGCAAATCGTGAATATGTGCATTTAACTACAATGACCACGCAGTATATAAATGAATAGAAACGACGTAAATAAGGAGCGTCTCTGCACACGGGGAAGAGAAATAACGAATAAATGAAAAATGAGGGGAACCGCCCGGGAATCGAACCCAAGGCCTTCCAATTGCCGGTTGGATGCGCTACCGTGGTGTAATGGTAGCGCATCCAACCGGCAATTGGAAGGCCCTGGGTTCGATTCCCGGGCGGTTCGCCTCATTTTTCATTTATTCGTTATTTCTCTTCCCCGTGTGCAGAGACGCTCCTTATTTACGTCGTTTCTATTCATTTATATACTTCGTGGTCATTGCAGTTAAATGCACATATTCACGATTTGCGAGGGTGCCCTCTCAGGGCATTGGTTTCTGCCCTATGTAGGAGAATTTCGATTTATGATTGATCGAGGTCCGTGGTGTAATGGTAGCGCATCCAACCGGCAATTGGAAGGCCTTGGGTTCGATTCCCGGGCGGTTCGCCTCATTTTTCATTTATTCGTTATTTAACTTCCCCGTGTGCAGAGACGCTCCTTATTTACGTCGTTTCTATATATATATATATATATATATATATATATATATATATATATATATATCTTGTAGATTCGTAAGTTAGTAATGGTTTAAAGCTGCACACCGACTCTACAAACAGCTTTATTAGTATTGTTACACAATGATTTAATATACACGAGACTGGTGGGTGGGGAGGGAAATGAGGGAGTGTGGAGGATGGTTGTATAATGTCTATTTTTGGTTCAAATTCATTTAGTGTATAAAAAGTTGTACATATTGTGGTGACTGTTCATATATATTTGCAGTAATCATAATGGAACCTTATTACTATATAAGATTAGCCTTTCACGGCGGCTGGTACCAATGGTGAAGCAGCCAAAAAAAATCATCTTTATATAGATTCATAAGACTTATACAAGTCTTCCTATAAATTAATATAGTTTTTCAGAGATTTTGTGTTAAATTGGCAATCTATTTATAGTTGCTGCAGACAAATTTAGCTTTATTTGCATCTATATTTAGACGCGGACGCAAAATGATGCCTTCACTTTGGACACAAGTTTTATAAAAATGAAAATGTTTGAAAATCTTACGTTTATTTTATGTTGGGAGTCACTCAAACTCATAGAATAATCTCTGTTCAGGATTTGTGACCTCAATGTGGTTTCCCTCCCACCCTCCTTAAGACTTTATGCTCTTCTTTATTTAGTAGGTAATTTATCTTCTGTATGATACAGTCTAACAAGCATTGTAATTCATTATCACTCAAAAAAAAAATTCTACGACTCATTTTATGAGGGTAAAGTATAAACAGAATATAAAGAAATTTGCACTGTAAACCATTAGACACGCATTTTTATGTCCGGTTTCCACATTTACATAATGGTCATAAAATTGTTCTTTAACTTTTTCAGTCCTATGACAACACTTTAGGTTTTTATTCTGGATAACTGCAGACTATTATTTGTATAACGGCGCACAATTACATTTAGTGGGTTACTGATGAAGAGCATGGATGAGATATAATTCTACTTTCAATATTTAAAATCCATTTACAGGACAACTCTCACATCCACACAGCCAGGATTGTTAGAAAGTGGTTCGAGGAGCAGCGAAATCTTGAACTACTGTACTGGCCTAGTAAGGGGTGTGACCTCAATCCCATTGAGAACGTGTGAGGGAATGTGGTGAACTCGTGGGAGCTTGGGCAGGAGGGGACGAGTCGCCAGCTGCTGGATCACATTATGGCTGAGTGGTAGATGTTCCGAACGAACCCACACATCATACATAGCCATGTTGCATCTATGCCACGCAGAATACAAGATGTAATAGACAATAACGGGGGATGGGCCAAATACTAACTATGAGCCGGGTATAGCTGTGCCATTTATGTTAATCTATGGTAAATTGTGATCATTTTGTATGACTTTATCATTTTGCATAATAACTATTTAGCAAAACAATCTCAATCATTGCATATTTGTTGTAATAAAGAATTGGCGTTTTACTGTGTATATATATATATATATATATATAATATATTATTATTATATATATATATATTATATATATATATATATATATATATATATATTCCTTGTTAAGATCTAATAATATCTCCACATTGATAATGCAAAAGGAAATCTGGAAAACATTAATGGGTTTTCTGTCCATCGTGATTAAATCATTATCTCTCCACATTGCTAATACAAATGTTATCTGGAAAACACTATTAATATAATAGGCATCAGCCACAAACCGGTGGTGATATCCTGCTTCATGTATCCGTCACATTACAGTTTTTACTGACACGACCATGTGTAGTCTCTCCTGGACGGCGACAGCAAGTAATCATGTCAACACCACGGTTTGGCCCATCAACGTCATTTCACAAACATTAGTATAATATTGTATGAATTTATAAGTATATATAAATATGTTTATGCTAGTATAACCGTAGATTATTCCTATGTGATTTTGATAATCAGTTACTGTATTTTCAGATCGAAACTGTTAACAAGTTCTTTGTGTAACAATCGATAGGCCATTTCCCACTAACTCTCTCTGCCCCTCTACCTCGATCTCTCTCTCACTGACTCAATCTTTTTCTCGCTCAATGTCAATACATATATATATATATATATATAACTGCAATGACCACGCAGTATATAAATGAATAGAAACGACGTAAATAAGGAGCGTCTCTGCACACGGGGAAGAGAAATAACGAATAAATGAAAAATGAGGCGAACCGCCCGGGAATCGAACCCAAGGCCTTCCAATTGCCGGTTGGATGCGCTACCATTACACCACGGACCTCGATCAATCATAAATCGAAATTCTCCTACATAGGGCAGAAACCAATGCCCTGAGAGGGCACCATCGCAAATCGTGAATATGTGCATTTAACTGCAATGACCACGCAGTATATAAATGAATAGAAACGACGTAAATAAGGAGCGTCTCTGCACACGGGGAAGAGAATAACGAATAAATGAAAAATGAGGCGAACCGCCCGGGAATCGAACCCAAGGCCTTCCAATTGCCGGTTGGATGCGCTACCATTACACCACGGACCTCGATCAATCATAAATCGAAATTCTCCTACATAGGGCAGAAACCAATGCCCTGAGAGGGCACCATCGCAAATCGTGAATATGTGCATTTAACTGCAATGACCACGCAGTATATAAATGAATAGAAACGACGTAAATAAGGAGCGTCTCTGCACACGGGGAAGAGAAATAACGAATAAATGAAAAATGAGGCGAACCGCCCGGGAATCGAACCCAAGGCCTTCCAATTGCCGGTTGGATGCGCTACCGTGGTGTAATGGTAGCGCATCCAACCGGCAATTGGAAGGCCCTGGGTTCGATTCCCGGGCGGTTCGCCTCATTTTTCATTTATTCGTTATTTCTCTTCCCCGTGTGCAGAGACGCTCCTTATTTACGTCGTTTCTATTCATTTATATACTGTGTGGTCATTGCAGTTAAATGCACATATTCACGATTTGCGAGGGTGCCCTCTCAGGGCATTGGTTTCTGCCCTATGTAGGAGAATTTCGATTTATGATTGATCGAGGTCCGTGGTGTAATGGTAGCGCATCCAACCGGCAATTGGAAGGCCTTGGGTTCGATTCCCGGGCGGTTCGCCTCATTTTTCATTTATTCGTTATTTCTCTTCCCCGTGTGCAGAGACGCTCCTTATTTACGTCGTTTCTATTCATTTATATACTGCGTGGTCATTGCAGTTAAATGCACATATTCACGATTTGCGAGGGTGCCCTCTCAGGGCATTTGTTTCTGCCCTATGTAGGAGAATTTCGATTTATGATTGATCGAGGTCCGTGGTGTAATGGTAGCGCATCAACCGGCAATTGGAAGGCCTTGGGTTCGATTCCAGGGCAGTTCGCCTCATTTTTCATTTATTCGTTATTTCTCTTCCCGTGTGCAGAGACGCTCCTTATTTACGTCGTTTCTATATATATATATATATATATAATATTATATATATATATATAATATATATATATATATAATCTTGTAGATTCGTAAGTTAGTAATGGTTTAAAGCTGCACACCGACTCTACAAACAGCTTTATTAGTATTGTTACACAATGATTTAATATACACGAGACTGGTGGGTGAGGGAAATGAGGGAGTGTGGAGGATGGTTGTATAATGTCTATTTTTGGTTCAAATTCATTTAGTGTATAAAAAGTTGTATTGTGGTGACTGTTCATATATACTTGCAGTAATCATAATGGAACCTTATTACTATATAAGATTAGCCTTTCACAGCGGCTGGTACCAATGGTGAAGCAGCCAAAAAAAATCATCTTTATATAGATTCATAAGACTTATACAAGTCTTCCTATAAATTAATATAGTTTTTCAGAGATTTTGTGTTAAATTGGCAATCTATTTATAGTTTGCTGCAGACAAATTTAGCTTTATTTGCATCTATATTTAGACGCGGACGCAAAATGATGCCTTCACTTTGGACACAAGTTTTATAAAAATGAAAATTTGAAAATCTTACGTTTATTTTATGTTGGGAGTCACTCAAACTCATAGAATAATCTCTGTTCAGGATTTGTGACCTCAATGTGGTTTCCCTCCCACCCTCCTTAAGACTTTATGCTCTTCTTTATTTAGTAGGTAATTTATCTTCTGTATGATACAGTCTAACAAGCATTGTAATTCATTATCACTCAAAAAAAAATTCTACGACTCATTTTATGAGGGTAAAGTATAAACAGAATATAAAGAAATTTGCACTGTAAACCATTAGACACGCATTTTTATGTCCGGTTTCCACATTTACATAATGGTCATAAAATTGTTCTTTAACTTTTTCAGTCCTATGACAACACTTTAGGTTTTTATTCTGGATAACTGCAGACTATTATTTGTATAACGGCGCACAATTACATTTAGTGGGTTACTGATGAAGAGCATGGATGAGATATAATTCTACTTTCAATATTTAAAATCCATTTACAGGACAACTCTCACATCCACACAGCCAGGATTGTTAGAAAGTGGTTCGAGGAGCAGCGAAATCTTGAACTACTGTACTGGCCTAGTAAGGGGTGTGACCTCAATCCCATTGAGAACGTGTGAGGGAATGTGGTGAACTCGTGGGAGCTTGGGCAGGAGGGGACGAGTCGCCAGCTGCTGGATCACATTATGGCTGAGTGGTAGATGTTCCGAACGAACCCACACATCATACATAGCCGTGTTGCATCTATGCCACACAGAATACAAGATGTAATAGACAATAACGGGGGATGGGCCAAATACTAACTATGAACCGGGTATAGCTGTGCCATTTATGTTAATCTATGGTAAATTGTGATCATTTGGTATGACTTTATCATTTTGCATAATAAACTATTTAGCAAAACAATCTCAATCATTGCATATTTGTTGTAATAAAGAATTGGCGTTTTACTGTGTATATATGTATATATATATATCAGTGGCGACTCGTGACATTTTTGTTCAGGCATGCAATGTTATGGAATGGAAGAAAAACATCCGCCTAACCCTCTTGCCCAAACTTTGCATATCGTTTACATAGAACTTAACAAGTTAAAGGTGTTTTACAAACTTTTGGGGACCTCTTTGAAGGAAAGTTCATTTAATGTTAGGCTTAAATATGCGAACAAAAAATTAGACATATTTATATATAGTAGTTACCGAATTGATCTAAAGAAAAAGATACAAATTTAAAATTTACCTTAAATAATTGTGAAGCATTATTTGAATTGAAATTCTGCTCTCCTAGTTTTCCTGCAAAATTCTTCGATGACCAAATTGTAAAAGTACTCTCGATTCTCCATAAGCTTCTTGAGGAAATTTTTTTCAATTGAAATTAAGGCAAGATTAGATAGCCTTTCTTCACTTTGGGAACTCCGTAAATAACTTTTAATTCTTTTAAGCGCAGAAAATGATCGCTCAACACTTGCTGTCGATATTGGTATAGTTAGAATCAAATTCGTCAATTTATATATTTCCTTAAGACCTTTGTGCATTTCGCTTTCCAGTAGATATTTTAGGAGCTCAGCAACATTCTTTTTGGCAAAAGATTTGTGCGAATATAAAACACACAATTCAGAACGGAGACGAGGAAACTCAAAAAATGAATTGTAGCTTCTTTTCAAAGATTCAAAAGCTCTCTCTGGGAAAGTAACATCATAGAACTCAAATTTTTGGCAATCTAAAAGCTCAATGAATTCCAATTTTTCCGTTGAACTGAAACGCTCTTTCATTTGAAGAAGTATATTATCGAATATTTCATGAAATAGTTGACTATACTTCTCTTGTGGAGAAAGACTCTGTTTCCTTTTACATACAGGTTCACCACATCTTTCTGTTATCAAGTCCCACATATCTGCAAATTTTGTATCCCTTATTTGTTTGATTTTTTTCATAGTGCTTTCAACGGTGATTGAGCTATACACAATATCCATAGATTTTGTTTGCAGCACATTAAATAGATATTCAGTAAAAGGAAAAATTGAAGAAAATACTTCTAATAAAAAATTAAAATCGAAAGTATCGATACCAGCAAGCAATCCGCGTGCACTATTTTTGTTTTTTCATCAAATTTCTTTGGGTTTTCAAGAATGCTTTTTAAAAGATCTATTATATCTTCTTTATTTTCCTTAACTCTTTCAACTAGACGAGATGAATAGTTCCACCGCGTTGGAGCCAGTTTAGGGAAACGCTTTCCAACAACTTTGTCAAGCATTGAAGTTCGCTTAGTTGAACTGCTGAAAAATGATGACAAACTTCCTAATACTGAAAAAAAATTATTACATTCGGAAATTTCAGCGACAGCTTGGGATAAAACAAGGTTAAGTTTATGGGCGTAGCAGTGAAGAAAAATAGCCTCTGGTACAGTTTCTCTAATCTTTGTTTGTACTCCATTAAGATCGCTCCCCATAACAGCAGCACCGTCGTAGGTTTGAGCCGTGACCGGACAGCTCATACCAGGACAACACATACCCGGACAACTCAGACCCGGACAACTCAGACCCGGACAACTCATACCTAGGACAACTCATACCTAGGACAACTCATACTCTCTTCAACAATTACCACCCCAATGTTGATCTTTTCATCTATATCCACCCCGAAAGTTTAAACTCTGCAAATTAACCAAAATAAGATAAGAAAACAATAACAACAAATTTATTATTTATTGCAAACATATAATAAATAGAGAACCATTATTTACATAAGATAAAATTTGAATGCCCGGTTAGGTCAACTGTACGCCCTTGACGATTGGTTAGGTTTAGTCGTGATTTTTCGTTAGTTTTAACGAAAATATCACGACTAAACCTAACCAATCGTCAAGGGCGTACAGTTGACCTAACTGGGCATTCAATGAACCCAATGGTTCCCTGAGTTTTTTATGATACACACAGACCGTGCATGGAACAAGGAACTCTTCTGGGATAATTAAATCCACTATAGTCCGAATAAGTAATGGTAAATGACAAATACCATAGTTTTTCTTTTTCATGATGCAAGCCCGACGTGGGCAACGGGTCTCTCGCAAAGAGGTCCCATAAATATAGCTTCCCTCACCAGTTATCTGCAAAGCAGACAGGATCCAGCTTTGGGACATGGATCTAGGGTTTAAAGCAGCCTAGCCCCACTACATTTAGAACCTCAATATAAGTAAAAGACTCGTTGCCCCTTTTTCTTTGATTTATTCAATCCGACGTGAATGCAACGAGTCTTTTACTTATATTGAGGTTCTAAATGTAGTGGGGCTAGGCTGCTTTAAACCCTAGATCCATGTCCCAAAGCTGGATCCTGTCTGCTTTGCAGATAACTGGTGAGGGAAGCTATATTTATGGGACCTTTGCGAGAGACCCGTTGCCCACGTCGGGCTTGCATCATGAAAAAGAAAAACTATGGTATTTGTCATTTACCATTACTTATTCAGACTATAGTGGATTTAATTATCCCAGAAGAGTTCCTTGTTCCATGCACGGTCTGTGTATATATATATATATATATATATATATATATATATATATATATATATACTGTATATAACTTGCATGAATTTTAAATGTTTAAATTTAATTTTTAATTTTACAAAATAAATGTTTTCATTTCAAAATGTTTTCATTAATAACTTGCATGAATTCTAAATGTTTAAATTTAATTTTTAATTTTACAAAATAAATGTTTTCATTAATTTTTCATTTTTTTTTCTGGTCCTATGTATGAGTTGTCCTAGGTATGAGTTGTCCTAGGTATGAGTTGTCCTAGGTATGAGTTGTCCGGGTATGAGTTGTCTGGGTATGAGTTGTCCTGGTATGAGCTGTCCTGGTATGAACTGTCCTAGAACCGGTTTGAGCAACTAATTTTTTCAAACAGCCCAGTTCACCTAGTTGCCTTATAGATAAATCAGAAATCGCTCCTGCACTTCTATCATTGCTGACGTCATTGAATTTTATAAATCGTTCACAAATCTCTCCATGTTTATTAACATAACGAAGAACAGTAGAGAGTTGAGAAAAACAGCTGACATCAGATGTTTCATCTAATAAAATCGCCACATACATGCAGTCGATAAGCTCACGTTTTATTTGTTCTAACATAACTGCACTAATAGATTGAATTATGTCATTCTGAATAGCAGATGATGTTCCCTTAAAAACAGTCGCAGTTTTTAAATGGTTTTGAAGCTTTTCATCGAATTCTCCCATACAAAATACCAATTCAATATAGTTACCCCTATTGTCAGCGTTTTCTTCTTCATTGTGACCGCGAAATGCTAATTCTTGCATACCTAAAAAACATGTTATCCTAATCAAACGTTTCAAAATTTCTCGATTCTTATTAACTTCTTCGTTATGTCTGGAAATGGCAACTGATTTCTGCTTGTCGAGTATTAAATCAATTCTTTCTGACTTTCCAAATGTTTTAAGATCAACAAATGCATTTATGTGAGCAAGAGATTTTTCATGGCGAGAAATTGCAGTATGTAAATTGTTTAAATCGTCGTATCCACGACTAACAGAATTCCACACAGAGTTATCTCTTGAAAATAGGAAACACGACCAACAGTACAATTTGTTATTTGAAATATTTCCACATAACCAGGGAACATCATCATACAGCTTAGGATTAAATTTCCTAGTGAAGCCTTTATTTTCTTTGCTTAAATTCAAATGTGGAATCGGTCTGCCATTATTCAATATGCGCTTTTTCTCATCAAAAGAGAGTGAGTAAAATCTTCTAGTCTTCAATTGATTAAGCACATCGTCAGTGATTATGGGCACTACAATGCTATAATTTATTTAACTGATTATCCAAAATAACTAAAGCACAAAAGGGAACACCGAACACAAGTGCGTGCTTGCGGCTGTGGTACTGGAAAGAAGCTTTGTCAGAATTGCCAGATGTTACTTTTTGGTGAATGCACCTATAAAACTGAATGCATGCCGTATTATTTTCATTAATTAAAAAAAATCAGAACAAAAAGCTTTTTAATTATTTTTAGTAAAAATATTAAGTAAATTTTCTAAGCATATTTTAAAACATATTGCCTTTTGAATTTAGCTATGAGGCTCAAAAAAAATATCTTATGGATAGTGAGAAGTCTCCTTAAAAAATTGCCCAAGGCAAGGCGGTGTAAACAAAATCATGTTTTATTTCACTAGACAATTAAGAACATTTTTCTGTACCCAGACTGAATTAGTGAATGCTTTAGCTACAAGTATTTCGATCTGTGTACAGAAAAATGTTCTTAATTGTCTAATGAAATAAGACATAATTTTGTTTACACCGCCCAATAACCAGTACATGCGTGATTGAAGCCTTAGCCTATTTTTAGTTTCTGAAAATTATTTTTGTCAATTATAATCCTTATTTAGATCTGAAAAGAGAACATAATTAACGCATGCATTGCATGCGTTGCATTCATTAAGAAATCGCCACTGATATATATATATATATATATATATATATATATATATATATATATATATATATATATATATATATATCCTTGTTAAGATCTAATAATATCTCCACATTGATAATGCAAAAGGAAATCTGGAAAACATTAATGGGTTTATCTGTCCATCGTGATTAAATCATTATCTCTCCACATTGCTAATACAAATGTTATCTGGAAAACACTATTAATATAATAGGCATCAGCCACAAACCGGTGGTGATATCCTGCTTCATGTATCCGTCACATTACAGTTTTTACTGACACGACCATGTGTAGTCTCTCCTGGACGGCGACAGCAAGTAATCATGTCAACACCACGGTTTGGCCCATCAACGTCATTTCGCAAACATTAGTATAATATTGTATGAATTTATAAGTATATATAAATATGTTTATGTTAGTATAACCGTAGATTATTCCTATGTGATTTTGATAATCAGTTACTGTTATTCAGATCGAAACTGTTAACAAGTTCTTTGTGTAACAATCGATAGGCCATTTCCGACTAACTCTCTCTGCCCCTCTACCTCGATCTCTCTCACACTGTCTCAATCTTTTCTCGCTCAATGTCAATACATATATATATATATATATATATATATATATATATATATATATATATATATGCATTTAACTGCAATGACCACGCAGTATATAAATGAATAGAAACGACGTAAATAAGGAGCGTCTCTGCACACGGGGAAGAGAAATAACGAATAAATGAAAAATGAGGCGAACCGCACGGGAATCGAACCCAAGGCCTTCCAATTGCCGGTTGGATGCGCTACCATTACACCACGGACCTCGATCAATCATAAATCGAAATTCTCCTACATAGGGCAGAAACCAATGCCCTGAGAGGGCACCATCGCAAATCGTGAATATGTGCATTTAACTGCAATGACCACGCAGTATATAAATGAATAGAAACGACGTAAATAAGGAGCGTCTCTGCACACGGGGAAGAGAAATAACGAATAAATGAAAAATGAGGCGAACCGCCCGGGAATCGAACCCAAGGCCTTCCAATTGCCGGTTGGATGCGCTACCATTACACCACGGACCTCGATCAATCATAAATCGAAATTCTCCTCCATAGGGCAGAAACCAATGCCCTGAGAGGGCACCCTCGCAAATCGTGAATATGTGCATTTAACTGCAATGACCACGAAGTATATAAATGAATAGAAACGACGTAAATAAGGAGCGTCTCTGCACACGGGGAAGAGAAATAACGAATAAATGAAAAATGAGGCGAACCGCCCGGGAATCGAACCCAGGGCCTTCCAATTGCCGGTTGGATGCGCTACCATTACACTACGGACCTCGATCAATCATAAATCGAAATTCTCCTACATAGGGCAGAAACCAATGCCCTGAGAGGGCACCCTCGCAAATCGTGAATATGTGCATTTAACTGCAATGACCACGCAGTATATAAATGAATAGAAACGACGTAAATAAGGAGCGTCTCTGCACACGGGGAAGAGAAATAACGAATAAATGAAAAATGAGGCGAACCGCCCGGGAATCGAACCCAAGGCCTTCCAATTGCCAGTTGGATGCGCTACCATTACACCACGGACCTCGATCAATCATAAATCGAAATTCTCCTACATAGGGCAGAAACCAATGCCCTGAGACGGCACCCTCGCAAATCGTGAATATGTGCATTTAACTGCAATGACCACGCAGTATATAAATGAATAGAAACGACGTAAATAAGGAGCGTCTCTGCACACGGGGAAGAGAAATAACGAATAAATGAAAAATGAGGCGAACCGCCCGGGAATTGAACCCAAGGCCTTCCAATTGCCGGTTGGATGCGCTATCATTACACCACGGACCTCGATCAATCATAAATCGAAATTCTCCTACATAGGGCAGAAACCAATGCCCTGAGAGGGCACCCTCGCAAATCGTGAATATGTGCATTTAACTACAATGACCACGCAGTATATAAATGAATAGAAACGACGTAAATAAGGAGCGTCTCTGCACACGGGGAAGAGAAATAACGAATAAATGAAAAATGAGGCGAACCGCCCGGGAATCGAACCCAAGGCCTTCCAATTGCCGGTTGGATGCGCTACCGTGGTGTAATGGTAGCGCATCCAACCGGCAATTGGAAGGCCCTGGGTTCGATTCCCGGGCGGTTCGCCTCATTTTTCATTTATTCGTTATTTCTCTTCCCCGTGTGCAGAGACGCTCCTTATTTACGTCGTTTCTATTCATTTATATACTGCGTGGTCATTGCAGTTAAATGCACATATTCACGATTTGCGAGGGTGCCCTCTCAGGGCATTGGTTTCTGCCCTATGTAGGAGAATTTCGATTTATGATTGATCGAGGTCCGTGGTGTAATGGTAGCGCATCCAACCGGCAATTTGAAGGCCTTGGGTTCGATTCCCGGGCGGTTCGCCTCATTTTTCATTTATTCGTTATTTCTCTTCCCCGTGCAGAGACGCTCCTTATTTACGTCGTTTCTATTCATTTATATACTGCGTGGTCATTGCAGTTAAATGCACATATTCACGATTTGCGAGGGTGCCCTCTCAGGGCATTTGTTTCTGCCCTATGTAGGAGAATTTCGATTTATGATTGATCGAGGTCCGTGGTGTAATGGTAGCGCATCCAACCGGCAATTGGAAGGCCTTGGGTTCGATTCCCGGGCGGTTCGCCTCATTTTTCATTTATTCGTTATTTCTCTTCCCCGTGTGCAGAGACGTTCCTTATTTACGTTTATATATATATATATATATATATATATATATATATATATATATATATATATATATATATATATATAATCGTGTAGATTCGTAAGTTTGTAATGGTTTAAAGCTGCACACCGACTCTACAAACAGCTTTATTAGTATTGTTACACAATGATTTAATATACACGAGATTGGTGGGTGGGGAGGGAAATGAGGGAGTGTGGAGGATGGTTGTATAATGTCTATTTTTGGTTCAAATTCATTTAGTGTATAAAAAGTTGTATTGTGGTGACTGTTCATATATACTTGCAGTAATCATAATGGAACCTATTACTATATAAGATTAGCCTTTCACGGCGGCTGGTACCAATGGTGAAGCAGCCAAAAAAAATCATCTTTATATAGATTCATAAGACTTATACAAGTCTTCCTATAAATTAATATAGTTTTCAGAGATTTTGTGTTAAATTGGCAATCTATTTATAGTTGCTGCAGACAAATTTAGCTTTATTTGCATCTATATTTAGACGCGGACGCAAAATGATGCCTTCACTTTGGACACAAGTTTTATAAAAATGAAAATGTTTGAAAATCTTACGTTTATTTTATGTTGGGAGTCACTCAAACTCATAGAATAATCTCTGTTCAGGATTTGTGACCTCAATGTGGTTTCCCTCCCACCCTCCTTAAGACTTTATGCTCTTCTTTATTTAGTAGGTAATTTATCTTCTGTATGATACAGTCTAACAAGCATTGTAATTCATTATCACTCAAAAAAAAAATTCTACGACTCATTTTATGAGGGTAAAGTATAAACAGAATATAAAGAAATTTGCACTGTAAACCATTAGACACAAAAACACTAATTACCGGTACGCATTCAGAATGAAACTGGTGTCAATAACGGCTAAAATCCTTCTATATAATTTTTTTTTAACTCTTTAGTTGCCATTTAGTTTTTAAAAAGCATAAATCTAAATATAGATGCGTTAGACTTTGAAAGCTATCAATTTTAGAACGCCATCTATTTATAGTGTTTCAGACAAATTGGCCCTATTTTTGTACCGTCTGTTTATAGTTATACCGACGTTAATGGGGTAAACATGGAGTTCAACGTTGTTCACGATCATATTAATCGTTTCTCTTTATGAACACAGACATTACATTATAATTAGGGGCCGTTCAAAAATCACGTAACGCTATTTTTGCTAAACCTTGACACCCCAGATCCCCCAGGAACGTTCTGTAAAGCTAGACCAGGCACCCCCTAAGATGTTATGTAACACTTCCCCCATCCCACACCCCACACGTTAGGGAACGTTACAGGGGGGGTATCAGGTTTTAGCAAAAATAGCGTTACGTAATTTTTGAACGGCGCTTTACCTGTATGTCAATGTTATATGTTGTTAGACTCGGTTGTCCCTCCTCCACCCCACCTTCCACCAGTTGGGGTACCTTGACTACCGCTGCGGTGTTACCACATCTACGGAGTCGCCTGTGAGGCGAGGCACATTACATATGCAGGCAACTGTACATACATGGAAATAACTTTATTAATTCCAAAAAATATTGTACATTTATTTAATATATATTCCCCCATTTGGGACTATTATATATATATATATATATATAAAACGCTTGGACGAATGGCTGACAGAAATATATATATATATGTATACACAACGCTTGGCCGAATAGCTGGTAGCCTATATACATATAACGCTTGGACGAATGGCTGACAGCCAATATATGTATATGTTGCAGTTTTTTTGCGAAATCAGTTTCTTTGCAAATTCTGGTCAGTTTGCAAAGAAACCAAAACAATAGTAATTTTACAAAATGACCTAAAATGTTTGATCATTTTGCAAAAACACAAAACTCGGTCAGTTTGCAAAATCACCAATAACCTTGTCGGTGTATTTGCAAAACCTCTTGTTCTAATACTGGAACCTTCTAGATCCTAACCTAACGTAACCTAACGTAACCTAACCTAGCCTAACCTAAACACAATGACACTGTTGGTTAGGTTAGGTTAGGTTAGGAGCTAGAAGGTTCTACAGTGTTAGAACAAGAGATTTTGCAAATACACCGACAAGATTATTGGTGATTTTGCAAAGTGACCGATTTTTGTATTTTTGCAAAATGACCAAACATTTAAGGTCATTGTGTAAAATTACTATTGTTTTGGTTTCTTTGCAAACTGACCGGAGAATTTGCGAAAAGACCGATTTCGCAAAAAAGCCGTGTCATATACACAACGCCAGGACGAATGGCTGACAGCCATAGAGCACCGCAGTTTGTTTCAAGAAGTCGTGGTGATAGGTTGTGGGGCTCAAGTACATTCACACAAACGTACATATATGCATATACATGGTGACACTCTATTCTGTTGCTCCTGAAATAAAGTAATTATATTTCTTTTGACTTAACTGCAGTGAACTTGGTAAGTTAATAAATCAGTTCAATGTAATTGTGAGCTTTAATTGTTGCTTTAAATGTTGAAAGTAGAATTCTTTGAATTTGAGGAAATTTAAATAGTTTCACTGAATATATTGTGGTTGCAACTACAGATCTGATATATATATATAAGGTAATCGTTTAGTTAATTTTCTCGAGGATAGCTTTCTTATTCAAAAGGTTGGGGAACCTACGAGGTTGGACAGTATTTTAGATTTAGTAATAACTACGGATGATAGGCTAATTACTGATCTTCAAATAATAGAACCGTTGGGCAATAGCGATCACAATATGGTAGAGTTTGTCCTCTCAGTAAGTCACTCGAAACCAGCTAACTCGACGAAAATTCCTAACTTCCAGCACGCAGACTTTAGTAAATTTCGAAATAAATTGTCACACGTCAATTGGGAAGACGTGATGGGGAACTCCAACGCAAAACTAATGTGGGAATCGTTCGAAACAGTATTTAGGACTATAAACGAGGAATGTGTACCGTACAAAATTAAGCGTGCGAAAGTAAACAACAAACCCTTGTGGTTTACTTCTAGAGTAGGAGACATTATAAAGAGTAGAGATAGGGCTTATAGGCTACATAAGTGCGATAAAGACAATTTGTGGTTACGAAACAACTACATATCTCTAAGGCGTGAAGCGAAAAGTGTAATAAAAAAGTCCAAGCGCGAATTTGAAATCTCCATAGCTCGTGACGGTAAAGAAAACCCCAAGCGATTCTTTCAATACGTCAATAATAGAAATCCAGTAAAAAGCGTCTTGGGGCCTTTGAAAAATCTAAACGGAGATCTAGTTTCTGAAAACAAGGAAATGGCTACCTTGCTAAACGAATTTTTTACGTCAGTTTTTACTATAGAAGATGTAACAAATATCCCTACGGTCACGGACATAATACCGTTTGATAATGGTAATATTTTGGATAATATAGTGGTTAGTGAAGGGCAGGTAACGCGCTGTATTGATAAAATGAAAACGCGTAAATCACCGGGGCCGGATTCCATATATCCCATACAACTAAAAGAATTAAAAGATAGCATTGTTGTGCCGCTAACAAAGATTTTTAATGCGTCTATTTCTGAGGGGGTGCGTACCAGATAATTTCAAGTTAGCAAACGTAACACCTATCTTTAAGAAAGGCGATAAAGGTGCGGCGGGAAATTATAGACCAATCAGTTTAACGTCTGTTGCAGGTAAGCTACTGGAATCAATAATTAGGGATCGTATAGTCGAACACTTAGAATTCCATAAGCTAGTTAGAAATACGCAGCACGGACTTAGGCGAAACAAATCTTGCTTAACTAATCTTTTAGAATTTTTCCAAAGCGTGGTTGACGTTTACGATAGACATCGGGCGGTTGATGTAGTGTATTTAGATTTTCAAAAAGCGTTTGACACCGTGCCGCACAAAAGACTCATTGAAAAAACTAAGGCTCATGGAATCAGGGGTGTAGTAATAAATTGGCTAGAAGAGTGGTTGCGAGGCAGGAAACAGAGGGTGGTCGTTGATGGAGCGGAGTCGTGTTGGGCTAATGTAGCGAGTGGCGTTCCTCAGGGTTCTGTATTGGGCCCCTTGCTTTTTCTTATATATATTAACGATTTAGATGTCGGCCTAGTCAGTACAGTTTCAAAGTTTGCGGATGACACGAAGCTGGGTGGTAGGGCGATTAATGACGAAGATAGAGGTAAAATTCAGGAAGATCTGAATAAAATCGTTGATTGGTCAGTCACATGGCAAATGAGATTTAACGTGGATAAGTGCAAAATTTTGCATATAGGTTCGCGTAACGGTAATTTTGCGTATAGTATGTCAGGGAAAGATTTAACAAGCGTAGAGCAGGAAAAAGATTTAGGAGTTATAGTCACTGGTGATTTAAAAGTAGCGAAACAAAGTACAGCAGCGGTCAATAAGGCGAACAAAGTGTTAGGTTTTATAGCTCGAAATTTTGAGTACAAATCGCGCGATATTATAGTTCCACTTTATAAATCATTAGTTAGACCGCATTTGGTGTACGCGGTCCAATTTTGGAATCCGCATATGCGCAAAGATATAGACAAAATCGAAAGAGTTCAAAGACGAGCAACTAAGATGATTCCGTCGCTTAGGTCAAAGTCGTACGAGAATAGGCTTAAGGAGTTAAAATTGACAACACTCGAGACTAGGAGGTTAAGGGGTGATCTAATCCAGGTTTTCAAAATTATGAATGGGTTCGATAACGTAGCTAGAGATAGCTTTTTCGAAATATCTCAATATAATAGGACTAGAAATAACGGGTGTAAGTTGACAAGTAGAAGGTTCGAGACAGCAGTTGCGAAAAACTTTTTTACGCATAGAATAGTAAATAGCTGGAATAGTTTGCCGGTAGAAGTAATTAGTAGCACGTCTAAAAACATGTTTAAAAATCGATTAGACGCATATGTTAATACAACGAGTATAGTTTAAGGTAGTAAAATTAAGGCTTTCTGGGGATAGATCCCACAGCTCAACACAAGTGTTGTGGGATATAGGGAGGCAGCGTCTTGGGTTAGGGGATACTCTCTGTCCTTACACACCCCATTTAAAGAGATTCCTCTGCCGAGCGGTGCCCCCCATAGTACTGTGAGGTATTGAAAAACTCATGATCTTCACTTGCCCCACAAACACCTTTAAATGGGAGACCCAAAATGGGTGCACACACATTTCTACATTACTGTACAGTCTTTACAGCCACACCTACACTTTTTCTCGTAAGTGTATATATTGTAATGTATATGATTGTAAATTTTGACTTGGTCCGCAATCGATATGGACCGTGACTTGATGGATACCGTAATGAAATTGACTGGATTCTTTGGATCTGATATATTTGCATGTCCGTTATATAATAGATATAGAGTGTAACATATTTGTGGATAGTAGTCTATATTATGACTAGATCCTCTGGATCCAGAGATTCTATCTTTAGTTTTAAATCGATAATTAATTGGTTTTAAATTGATAATTATTTAGTTTCGTAAAAATTGGTCGTTGCCAATTTACCGGCGGTTTTTACATAAATTTCTTATGTTCTTGTGGTTTGGAACCCACGTAAAATTGTAGGTCCCCTCCGCCACCACGGAGGACATACACAATACACGATTACGAACACAGTTAGGTAGACCAGCCATGAGTGGATCCTAGGTTCTTTGTTGGTCTGAAACATTATAACATTACATTATAACATTATAATATGATGTAAACCCACAAGGAAATTGTGAAATTCATACTGTATATATATATATATATATATATATATATATATATATATATATATATATATATATACTTCTTCTTCCGCAGCTTATTATCCCATCTTTACGTGGGGTCGCTGTTTTTGGTTCGTCCTCTCCACTCTCCTCTGTCGTATACCACGTCCTCCTCCAAGTCCTTCTCCCTGATGTCCGCCACCACACAGTCACTCCATCTCGTCTTCGCTCTTCCTCTTCTTCTCTGTCCCGGCAACTCCATCTCCAGCACTCTGCGCCCCACATACTCCTCCTCTCTTCTCCTGACGTGTCCATACCACCTCAGCCTGGCCTCCTGCACCTTCTTAGATGCTTCCTCCACCTTCACTGTTCCTCTTATTTGCTCATTTCTGACCCTATCCCTCCTCGTCACTCCACAGATCCATCTCAACATCTTCATTTCAGCCACATCTATTTTTCTTTCATTGCTCTTCTTCATTGGCACAGTCTCCATTCCATACAACATTGCCGGCCTCACCACTGTTTTGAATACCTTTCCCTTCAGTTTCACTGGGACCCTCTTATCACAGAGCACCCCTGATACGTCTCTCCAGTTCTTCCACCCCGACTGTATTCTACATTTTATCTCTCTCTCTGCTCCCCCCTCTGCATCCACTGTTGACCTCAAGTATTTAAAATACTCCACCGTCTTAACACGCTCTCCACTCAATGTCACTTCCCCTCCTCGGTCCTGCTGCACATCACATCTCATATATTCGGTCTTCTTTCGGCTAATTCTCATCCCCCTACTTTCCAAAGCCTTTCTCCAATTTTCCAACTGCTGCTCCACCTCCTCTTTCGTCTCCCCACTCAACACAACATCGTCTGCATACATCATGCACCACGGCGCCTCCCCTCTAATCCTGTCCGTCAACACATCGAATACCACATTGAAAAGGAAGGGGCTCAAAGCTGATCCTTATATATATATATATATATATATATATATATATATATGTAAAATAGGGCTTGTATTTTAAATAAAGTAGTTATAATTCTTTTTGTTTGACTGTAGTCAGATTGGTAAGTTAATTAGTGTTAAAGATGTGTTCGTTTCAAGCCAGAAAGAGTATATGGAAATAACATTATTAATTCCAAAAAATACTGTACTGTATGTTTATTTAATATATATTCCCCGATTTAGAACTAGATAAATATATATATGTATACACAACGCCAGGACGAATGGCTGACAGCCATAGGGCACCGCAGTTATTTGACTCAAATACATACACACAAACGTACATACATGCATACACATAAACGTACATGATACTCTACAGTACCTACCCCCCTTTATAACCACTATACATTAATATATTTACCACCCTTCAGCCCCCACCCCGCTTTATAACCGCCCCACCCCCTTTATAACCACCCCCCACCCACCCTTTTTGCCACTCTACATTTCTGCATTGTAGTCATGATAAAACTAATTCATTTAGTACATCTTAAATTCACTGTAATCAAGGTCTACAGTAGGGACATATTACTGTTCGTTTTATTTTAGGGCTAAATTTTAGGTCCATTATTCCACAATTAGACGCTCACATATTAAAAAACCTTCGTGTTTAGGGAAATTAAAAAACATACTTTTTGTGGAAGTTTCTAAATTGTTACAGAGTACCGCAGCGCACTTTAAAGGCATTTTGAATTTATTTACAATTATTTACAATAAATAAACTTTAATTAACTATTTGGTTAATCAATGGTGATTACAAGCGGAGGCATTTTCGCAAGAATAATCCCCGAGACTATATATATGTTAACCCCTCCGTCTATGGCCTTGGTCGGTTCGAAGTTGACGGGGGCTTTGGTTAGGTGGCAGCAACGGATTTGTTACTCTGGAGTAGCTGATACCGTATAGGAAATCGCAGTAGTTTTCTTCTATACTACTCTCCGATTTCTTCTTATAACGTATCGGGAAATTATTTTTCTCTCTTTATGACTAAGTTCTCTGAAGGTTCCCCGATTCTTCTTATAATGTATCGGGAAATTATTTCTCTCTATTTAAGACTAAATTCTTTGAAGCGAGCAAGGCTCGAAGGAGAAGACAAAGATATTTCTTACTATATTTTACTGCTAAAATGTTAGAGGTAACGCTCAGCCTCTAAGTCTAGTCAGAATGAACATTGGAGAAATTTTATGGGCTTTTATACTAAACTTCCTACTGACGTCATTATTATTTAATGCTTGGTTTTTTGGGTTTTTTTAAATTATTATTCTCAATAGGCTGATTTACTTTACAAAACATTTAAAGACAAAACAAATATTTTTGCTGAAGCAATGTGTAAACTGCTAAGCAAGAGGAATCCATATTTTATTTAAACCGTATATTGACAGATCTGATGTTATCATGATCTGCCGAGTTAACTAAAAATGGAATTGAAATATGCCTTCCCATCATGAATTACAAACAAACAGGCACATGGCGAAAATTAAAGGCTTAAGATTAAAAATTAAACGTTAAGCAAGACATGACTTCATCTTTTACAACGAAGAGAGAATGTATACAAAAAATGAATAAGATTACATTATTAAGCTAAGTATGTATATGAAAATGATTAAGTTGTTTAAGCAGAAATAGTTAACCAATTATAAAATAGAAAGCAAATCAAAAACGTATCCAAACTTGTGTCAGCGTGGTACGATTTTGGGTTTTATACAAAATGATTAAGTAGTTTACAAGGAAATAATTCACCAATTATAAAATAGAAAGCAAATCAAAATTTTATCCAAACTCGTGTCATACGATTTTGGACTTGATATGTCAAAATGAATATATGGATAAGAATATAAGGTTTATATAAATATTACGAAGTATCATCAGAATTATATGAATGAAGGGGCTATTCATTGTTCATTTTTACAGGGTTCTACCCACTAGAATGATATTAATACAATAATATAACATCCTAACTAATTCTAACTAGATGATAAATGGTTTGCCAGGGTTGACAGAGTTAGAGACGAAGTGGGTAGGATTGACGTTGCCTCCCGTCACTCAATGTTGGTGACGATGGTAGGAGGCAACGACTCGTATAGGCCCGATACGAGAGTGCCTGACCTTTTGGAGAGATATAGGGGGTTAATTAGGTCCATGAAGGCGAGGTCAGATAGGTCTTTAGTTCTAGGTATTACCCCTAGGCACGGGTTGGGTCTTAGAATTACGTCAAAAACAATATTTTTGAATAACAAATTAGAAGAGATTTGTGCTGAGGAAAATGTACCCTTCGTAAAGCTGTGGTCGGAATTCAGTGATCCTAGCCTTTTTATAAAAGATGGGGGTGCATTTTAATGAAATAGGTAATGCTAGGCTAGGTAGGTTAATAGACGAAAACGTGCGAAAGCTGTATAGGTCGAAGCCTTCTTTAAACGTTGTGGGTCCGGGAAACGCGGGCCCGTGGTAAAAAATAACTTAAACGTCTTTTATTGTAACGCGCGTAGTATTAGAAATAAATTAAATGAATTTAAGGCGATAATTTATTCCGGCAACTATGATATAGTTGCTATCACTGAAACTTGGTTAAATACCGTGACTCGGGACTTGTTGGGGGAACTTGATATACCGGGTTTTAAACTCTTTCCTAATGATAGGTTACATAGGTTTGGTGGAGGCGTTTTGCTGTACATTCGTAATTCCCTTAGGGTTATCGAGGTTAAGTTAGATTTTCCGGCAGCAATTAATGCGATATGTGTTGAAGTTAGGGCGCTTAGTATTAGTTTTAATTTTGTTGTTGTTTATAGACCTCCCGTTCAACCCCTCGATACAGATACTAGATTTTACTCACTTCTTGGTAATTTTATTGACAATCGGAATAGTATAATTGCCGGAGATTTTAAATGCCCTAATGTTATTTACGAGAATTTTACTGGTAATGAGGAGGGTTTGAGATTGGTTGAGTTTATGGACGATAACGTTTTACGACAGTTAGTTACCGAACCAACACGCGGTGACAATATTTTGGATTTGGTGATGACGAACTGCGAGAATATAGTCGAAGGTTTAGAAGTAGGCGAGAGTTTAGGATGTAGTGATCACCAAATTCTTAGGTTTAAGTTATTGATAGAAAACACTCAGGATAGTAACGTAATAGAAGTCCCTGATTTTCGTAGGGCTAATTTTGATAGTTTTGCTGATAGGATGAGAGTAGTGGACTGGGATAACTTATTTATGGGCAATGACACAAATTTGCGTTGGGTAGCGTTTAAAGAAAGTTTTAGGAATATTGAAAGGGAGTTTATTCCTCGTAGGCCCAAGCGCGCTAGAAATCGTGGTAGGCCGAAGTGGTGGACTAGGGAAATAGGAGAGTTTATAAACAAGCGTAATAGAGCGTATAGAATTAGTAAGCGCAATGGCCAGCTAGCTAACTTTAATAGATATATCGAGCTGAGACGTCAGGTTAAAAGATCAGTTAGGAATGCCAAGCGTAATTTAGAGATACTTATAGCTGCGGATAGTAAACATAATCCAAAAAAGTTTTTTGAATACGTTAATAATCGTAAGCCGGTAAAAGATAACATAGGCCCTCTAGTGGATGTTAATGGCGCTTTGGCTTCTGACGCTCAGGCGATGGCGGGTATTTTCAATAACTTTTTTGCGACAGTTTTTACCGTAGAAGACGTAAATAATGTCCCCGACGTGGACGATATCGTTCCATTTAGTAGCGAGACTATTTTGGATGAAATAATTGTTTACGAGGCTGAGATTGCGCATTATATCGATAGGCTAAAAGTTAGCAAGGCTCCAGGCCCTGACGCTTTTTATCCCAGACATTTGAAAGATTTAAAAGACGTTATCGTAGGCCCCTTAACGAAGATTTTTAATCAGTCACTCGAAACGGGGATTATTCCTGAAGACTTCAAATGGTGCTACTGTAGTATGCGGTCTACCGTTAAGTTTCTACTGTAGTATGCGGTCTACCGTTAAGTTTCTACTGTAGTATGCGGTCTACCGTTAAGTTTCTACTGTAGTATGCGGTCTACCGTTCAAAATATTTAAAAGGAATTGAAAATGAATTGAAAGGAATTATAATTTAATTTACACAATTAAAGAATTATTAAAGAAGTTAAACATACTACTACCGCATACTTAACGGTAGACCGCATACTACAGTACGCCCTTGATGATTGGTTAGGTTAAGTCGTGATATTTTCGTTAGTTTTAACGAAAATATCACGACTTAACCTAACCAATCGTCAAGGGCGTACAATTAACCTAATAATAAAATAATAAGAAGATAAGAAGCTATAATTAAAAGGTAGACCGTCGAATCGTAGGTAGACCACATACTACAGTAGCACCCTTCAAATTAGCTAACGTCACGCCTATTTTTAAAAAAGGCGACCGCGCAGTAGCTAGCAATTATAGGCCCATTAGCTTAACGTCAATTGTCGGTAAACTTTTGGAATCCTTAGTTAGGGATCGTATTATCAATCACTTAGAAAGTAGAGATTTGATTAATAGTAGTCAGCATGGGTTTCGACGCCATAGGTCTTAACTAATTTGTTAGAATTTTATAACGAAATAGTGCGCGAATACGATAGGCATAGAGCAGCTGACGTTATTTATTTAGATTTTAAAAAGGCGCTCGATACAGTTCCGCATAGGAGACTAATTGCGAAGGTCAAAACGCATGGTATACGCGGTCAGGGAGCTAACTGGTTAGAAGAATGCCTTCGTGCTAGGAGACAGAGGGTCGTAGTCAATGGTAGTGAATCAGGGTGGTTAGATGTAGGTAGCGGTGTCCCACAGGGTTCAGTGTTAGGCCCATTGCTATTCGTAATTTACATTAACGACATAGATGTAGGATTGACTAGTAACGTGTCAAAATTCGCGGACGATACTAAAATAGACGGTAAGGTTGTTAACGAGGACGATAGAAATAGGATCCAAGACGATGTAAATAGGATTATGGAGTGGATAGATAAGTGGCAGATGCAATTTAACGTAGACAAATGTAAAGTTTTGCATATAGGTTCTCGCAACAATAATTACACATACAGGATGGATGATAGGGAGTTAGCGAGCGTTGACGAGGAAGTAGATTTAGGCGTACGCGTATCTAAGGATTTAAAGGTTAGGAACCAGTGCCTGGAGTCTTGCGCAAAAGCTAATAGGATGTTAGGCTTCATAGCGCGTAATTTCGAATTTAAATCGAAGGATATTATATTGCCCCTTTACAAGTCCCTAGTCAGGCCTCATTTAGAATATGCCGTTCAGTTTTGGTGCCCGTACTTGCGTGAGGATATTGATAGGTTAGAAAGGGTTCAGCGTCGTGCCACGAAACTTATTCCGTCATTGCGCAATAAGCCTTATGAAGATAGGATTAAAGAGTTAGACCTGTATTCACTCGAAACTAGAAGATTAAGGGGGAGCTTATTGAAGTTTTCAAAATCGTTAATAACATCGATAACGTAAATTTTGACATTGTTCACTTTCGATAATAGTAATACTCGCAATAACGGATTTAAGTTGCGTAGCAGACGTTTCATTACTAATATCGCTAAAAACTTCTTTACGTTTAAAGTAATTGATAAATTGAATAATCTTCCTGCGTCAGTCGTTCATTCTACCAGCGTTAATATGTTTAAGAACCGTCTTGACAGACATTTTAAAAGTATTAACGTTGTTTAATTTAAAAAAACAAAGTTAGCAACAGGAGCTATGGTGGTGGTGCTCGAGGATGAGTCTGTTGACAATGAATGCCAGCTTGTGACATGCCAGCGTGTGATGCCAGCAATAAAATTATTATTAAAAAAAAAAAAAAAAATTAGACTAACACGAACGTAGATGTAGCTCGTAGCGTAAACTAACCCACTTTTTGTTTAACTTTACCTACTTTTTTTTTTTTCCTATCTCCTTACTTTGCATGTCTGTAACTCTCTTTCCTTGCATGTTTGTAGTTTGCATGGTATGACAGTGAGTTAAGACTGTGTTTGCATGTTTGTAAGCGTTCTTATTTTACTTCTTTTCATCTTTCACCCCTTTCCTATTTTCTCCGACTATTTTCTGACTTGTCGGCAGTGGCCGGCGGATGATGATGGTGAGACTTTTTTTCTCTTTTTCTGAATGAATGTTAACCCACGAATGATAGGTGTTGCTCCTTACTTAACCCCTTATTCTCTTCTCTTCTCTTAACCCCTACTCTTTCCTTTCTCTCGGGCTAACCTTAGAGTGGATCTTAGGGCCTTTGTTAGCCTTAGCTTCTGTAGATCTGTAGATCTGTAGAACATAAGTCGGGGTGGTTAAGTTACAATGCACAGTAATTAGAAACTCAAATCCTTAACATGACATTTGCTTAGAGAATTATTAACGAACCAAAGACCTGAGCCGAACCGGCTGCCCAAAGGGCGAGGCACGCACTCGCAAGAGGGGTGAGGCCTCAACTGCTCTCTCAAAGTGTTTGCACTTTTCCCTGGAGAAACTCCCATGGTGCCACGTTTACAAAACATTCTTAAGGTTGCAAAGGTTGTTGAACAATGATATTAGCAAAGGAATTTATATAATTTTGGTTCTACACTTAACTCCTTTATGTGGTTTATATTAGCCGAAAAGAACATTTAGAATTTAGGAATCTCTGTTTAAGATTATAGATTTGGCACACTGGCGTCGTTAAGGTTAAGAAAGAGGCCAGATGATCAGGGGCGGATCCAGGAATTTAAGCAGAGGGGGGTCCAGTCTTGGTGGGGCTCGTTACTGATATGTCCTCGGCCGAAGCGAGCGCCAGGGGGGGTGTCCCCCCTTCGGTAGGAAATTTTCATATTTGAAGATAGCTTTAGATGGATTTGAAGTATATTCCCGTTATCAAAATCCTGCTTGTTCACACACCCAGGCCAGGTCTGAAATGTCTCAGGCTCGGACATAAACTTTTTTTCTTTATTCTTTTTAAGGAAATTAATTTTGTGGCAACCGGGATACATGTACCTTAAGCCATTTGAAGTCTTCAGGTCTTATTTTTCATATATAGGAGCAAACAAACTCAATCGAAAAATCGTTGGTCACCGTGAGCAGGGGGGGGGGGGGGGGGGTCGGGTCCGGACCCCCTCGACCCCCCCCCCTGGATCCGCGCCTGATGATCCACCGGAGCATCGAGGCGAGTTATAAAATATAAAAAATTCAAAGATTAATACTTTAATTTATGCGAACAGAATAAAAGGATTCATACCTTAATTTAGACAAACAATGATATTGTTAAATTTTACAAAAAATTTATTTTTCCTGTGGAAAACCTTCTCCACATGGTTCCCCTTCCCAGAGTTTGAACTAGGGGGTTAGTTTGAATACCCTCTCAAACAACAGCAGTTGGATGTAGCGTTATATGGAGACAAAGAATAGTTAAAGAAGTAGTTGGATGTAATGTTCCATAAGGAAAAAAAGAAATAGTTAACTAAAATACATCTACTTCGTACTTAATCCACTATATTTATCAGTTAAATTTTACACTAAAATCGATACTTATGCACTACTGGACACTTATAGTTAACGGTCACTTGTGTGTCCTTGAGCACTTGGAGTCTGGTTTGTCTAGGTCCACTTTTTACACTGGTCTAAGTTCACCGTGTGCTACACTTTTAAATCAAACGCGATTTTTATCAACTTTATGAGAACAAAATATGAGAGAGATGAATTTTAATGAACTATTGGAAAAGTACTTAAGTGAAATTGATACAATTTCCGCAAGGTTTTGAACGGATATGGGTCGTCTGAGAACTTTTTGAGAACTTTGGAATTGACTAAACTCTATAGCGTGGAAGGTACCACGTGACCACAAAAATTGTCCCTGTTTTTAATCGCTTATTACTCAGTCATTATTGCAGCTTCACAAATGAAATAAAAAGCATTCGAAAGAGAACATTTTAAAGTTTTAATTTATTCTACATGTGTTCAAAGTGACGTCCCTGGACATTCTTACATTTCACACAACGGGAAAGGAAGTTATTTATTACATTTTCCAAAACGCTGCATTCAATGGACTGTACACTCTCTACCACCGCTTGCTTTAATTCTTCGATAGAGGATGGCTCTTGCCTGAATACTTTGTCCTTGACAAATCCCCAGAGAAAAAAGTCCAAAGGTGATAGACCGGGAGATCTTGCGGGCCAGGGAAACTGCGAGCGATGAGAAATGAATCTTTGTTCAAAAAATCTTGTTAAACATTCCAGTGATTGCCTAGTTGTGTGGGCTGTTGCTCCGTCTTGCTGAAACCACTTGTTACTGCAGTTTTCTTGTTCAAAAACAGTGTTCAGCATTTCTACATATCTTTCTGAAGTTACTGAAAGCGGTCTCCTTGTCTCTGGGTCCTCAAAAAAGTAAGGACCATAAACCTTGCTGCTACTCAAACCACACCAGACAGTAACTTTTGGTGAATGCAGAGGTTTCTCCAAGTGTATATTTGGCTTGTTTTGTGACCAACACCGGTAATTCTGTCTGTTGATGAACCCATTGAGGTAGATGTGGCATTCATCACTGAATATTATGTCACTTAATCTTATCTGGTTTTGTTCAATTATTGTTTCAATGCGTTCACAAAACATCAAACGACGCTGGTAGTCTTGTTCGCTAAGCTGTTGCAAACACATAATTTTGAATGACTTCATTCTCAAATCCAACGTGATTATTTTCCGAATGCTCTCCCGTTTGATTCCTGTCACAGCTGATAGTCGTCTCACAGATTCTTGTTGTCCGTTTCAAGCTGATTTGCGACTGAATCAATGTTTTCAGCGGTTCGCACACCTTTGCTGCGCCCAGAGTTGCCTTTATGCATGTTCTTGATTGAGCCATGATGTTTCCATTTTGCGAAAATCCTGCGAATCGTTTTAGGATCTATGGTCCTTTGCTGACCGTATTGTCGTCTGAAAGACCGTTGGGTGGCAACTACCGAGCTATGTTTGATCATCTCTTCTGCGATGAAAACACGTTGCATGTCCGACAAATAACCCATGATTGTGGTGGATAAAACTGTCATTTTTTTATAAGTACTGATTTCGTATCCAGGATATCGAAAAAATTAAATAAAACTTTTAAATATTCTTTTTCGAAAGCTTTTTATTTCATTTGTGAAGCTGCAATAATGACTGAGTAATAAGCGATTAAAAACAGGGACAATTTTTGTGGTCAAAAAAGACGGAGCAACAGCCACACACAACTAGGCAATCACTGGAATGTTTAACAAGATTTTTTGAACAAAGATTCATTTCTCATCGCTCGCAGTTTCCCTGGCCCGCAAGATCTCCCGATCTATCACCTTTGGACTTTTTTCTCTGGGGATTTGTCAAGGACAAAGTATTCAGGCAAGAGCCATCCTCTATCGAAGAATTAAAGCAAGCGGTGGTAGAGAGTGTACAGTCCATTGAATGCAGCGTTTTGGAAAATGTAATAAATAACTTCCTTTCCCGTTGTGTGAAATGTAAGAATGTCCAGGGACGTCACTTTGAACACATGTAGAATAAATTAAAACTTTAAAATGTTCTCTTTCGAATGCTTTTTATTTCATTTGTGAAGCTGCAATAATGACTGAGTAATAAGCGATTAAAAACAGGGACAATTTTTGTGGTCACGTGCAACATTATGCTATAAAGGGTATAAAATTTTAGGGTATTGTGCAGTGAAAGGTTTACGTGTGGACATTGTTCGTTTTTTGGATGTACGCGTTTGCAGCTAATTGCCTCCGTCATCAATCATTCCACGTCTTGAGCGTATTTCAATAAATTAGTACGTAGGGAATGAATGTATGGGTATCGCCTAAACGGGTATATGGAGTACGTGTGGTGGTAGCTCCTGAACCGGAAATACAGTTAAAGAAACAATTTGTAAATGGGATAAACCGATTTTATGATTACTTTTCTTCGGTGTATTCGGTCCTTTTGGAGCTACGCGAGTGACCTTAGTGATAGAAGTTCCGCTTCTGAAATCAAAGTGGCAGATGGCTCCATAAAATTGTGACCAATCGAATATTCAGGAACAGGCAGGAGTCTGAACGAGTGGGGCCAATCTTGGAGATAGCCTTGAAGGGCGGTGGCCTATTGGGATGCGAGAAAATAGGGAGAGAGAAGGGTAAGAAAGGCCTTGAAACACAGATTAAGATGACAAGAACGAAGAAAGCCGATGAATTCTGAATATAAGTATTCCTAGAAGCTGTGTTATGGTGGTAGAAAGGAGCATTTAGAGGAGGAGAAGGAAGGTTATATGGTCAATGCCGAGGTTCTTGATCCATGGTTTGACCTGAGGAAGGGCCAACAAGGAGACAGGAGAAAAATTAGTATTCTGTTTCATCGGACGGGAAACAGGAGGAACATAAGTCTTCTGTTTAGTAGGAGAAAGAGAAGACTTTCGTCAGGTGTCTGAAATGGTACTGCCAAATTTCGATTTCCAAACCTTCGGATTAGAAAGTACAGAATCGAATGAACGTTGTCCTGCAGAGCAATGCAAAGATGCATCACTTCCTTTGGTGGGAAGAGAAGAGTGGCAATTGTCTTCCAAATTCGTCAAAGACGCGTTGTTGGCGCGTGGCAAGATTTGAACCTCATTAAGACAATGAGACTCGAGGTCATAAGCCGAGCTTGCATCATGTCCGAGGGACATAGGCGAGTTCTCCGTGCCCTCACGTAAATTAGCGGAAAAAGGGGGAGCCCTCGGAAAATTCCCCTCATCAAGAACTTCCCTCGTGATGTCTTGGACAGTTTCTTCATCGAGCGCTTCCGTCGTGGGGTTTGAGACATCCTCTTCATAGGGCACTTCCCTTGTCGTACTGAGGACACCCAGCGTATCGTGCATGCTACACAAACTAACTGGATGGACAAGTGTTCGCTCCCGGCACCTGCAGGCTTAGTCTCGGAATTGAGTGGAAAATCCTCTACCTTTGAAAACAGAATCACGTCATCTTCCTTAAATAGGGATTCAAGCGAAATGACCAAACTGGAACTCAAAGGAGATGCGTCTTCAGATTTATTTGGAATAACCGAAACTCTGGGAACTTCAAGTTCCTGCCTAACTGTAACCGAAGGGAGTAACTCGCTCTCGATGGAGTCACAGGGGTCTACTGTGAAGACATTCGAGTCTTCGTGCTCAAAATTACCAAAGGTATGTTGGCTTTCTAGTTCCTCGTTCGCCGGAACTGGAACGGAACAATTGACGGTTGCTGAAAATCTTCCCCATCTGATAGCAGTTCCTCTTTATTTTGAACTGGTTCCAGAGAGTCATTCGGGCTCTCTGAGACAATTCTTTCACCCTCAGTCGAAAAGAGCGAAGAGTAGGAGTGATACACATACTCGAAAGGTGGGTTCTCTCCTCGAATTAGGCCTGCTTCTCTATCGGCCACATAGAAATCGTGCGTAATAAAGAAATTCATCCCCAGAATTAAATCTCCATCCCAGTCTCCTTCAGATATGACCACAAACGGGGTCAGATAAGGGACTGAATCAAACTCAATAGGAAGAATAATTTCTTCGGTACTGTATTCTTCCCAACCATCATCATTGCAGGTCAAGCGAGAACGAAAATCGAAATTTCCCGTAGCCATCTTAAGTAACTTCTTGTATACGTCTTGTTTAATGTAATTCGCCTGACAGCAGTCCTCAACAAGAGCTCGCCAAAAAGCACCATTTCGTGAGCCCAAGAAGGCGTTTCTGAAACATACGAACATACTCCATCGTCTGCGTCATCGATGGTTTCGCGCGGGGTCCAGAAAGCTTCCGACCATCCCGTCTTCCTTAATGCAGTCGCATTTATTTCGTCGCTGTAGCCTACCGGTTGGAACACTTGATTAGCATAATTCCGAAAAGCGTTCCACGTAGTAAAACTTTCCAACAAGAATGGGTGCAAGACGTTCCTTGCGCAACCCTCTTCATCGTCTAAGAAGTGCGTAACCATCCGAATCTTCGCGATGTCATCGCGAACGTTATAATGAACATAATATCCCTCTAATGCGTCAAACCATTCATCCACGTACGAGGGTACTACTTCACCGTATTCTCTCCCCTTAAAAATGGGAACCTTAGGGATATTACTCGTCAAATAATTATATCTATTCATTTTCTTCGAAAAAAGAAAACAAAGGACAGAAAAATGGACTTACAAATGAGGAAGGCGAAGCAAAACAAAGAAAAACAAGAAAGAAAACTTATCCCTAATACTGTAAATACAACAGAATTGAAACGAAAAACTTAAGCGTGACAGTACCTATTTCGGTTTAAATAAACACAATAAAGTCATCCCTAACGAAGATGCAAAATTAGCCTGTCGATTTCGACATATTACTCGAATTGTATGGCCTCATTTTAATTTAAACCGAAAAAGCGCAACAAAAAAATAGACAAAACTATTTGCGTACCAACACAATAACCGCAAACAAAAAAAAGAAAAGAAAAGACGAAACCTTGCGCATTTGCTGACCGACGCGAAAATCGAGAGAAAAAGGAAAAACAAATCATTTCACGAGTCAACAAACAACCGCACGCACGAACTACATATATACGACAAGTTAGGTACAATTAATTTAGGAGTCCATTATAAAAATCAAAATCAATCCAAAATTCCGTTTTCTGTTATAACAATGCGAGACAATTCAAATAATAAAGAAAAATTTCATACCCATTTTAAAAAATAAATAGATTGACCACACTTTGCAGAAACCGTTTTTTTGTTACAACAATAAAATATATATTTCACCTATATATTTATATACGCATATATTGCATGCAAAAAGAGACAAATCTGTCAATTTCCTTCTTCTTACAACAAAAAAAGAAGGTTGAATTAAATTGACTAACTTCAAACTGACTAACTTCAAACTGACTAACTTCAAACTGACTAACTTGAACTGCTATCAAGTGGAGTGGGCTTCCTATTTCTTTCGGAAATCCGAACTAACTGACTCTCTTAGCATTAAGCTATCTATTATCCTATTCCTGTAGAAAGAGATCTTGACACTTGGGTCCAAAAGATTACACTCTTTAAGGTGGGACGTCATAATTTCTGCATTGGTTTTCGTAAGGTTCATATCCCTGACTAAGTCGTCTATGTCTTTCTGGTTGGGGAAATGGGGTGACGGATTGGAGCTTGCCTCGAAGTCAGCATCTTCATCTTCATCCGGAGGATATTAAAGTGTTTCTTCTATTTCCTCCATGGTGGGTGGGCATGGAACAGATAAATCTTCATTATGGGAGACTGGGGCAATAGGGTGTGTCAATTTTAGTAAAGTCAACAATTCAAAAACTACTAATGCTCAAATGATGTCATATTATCTAGCAAACTTAGAAATATCTTTAGTGTTGTTTAAGAAAGCCATTTACCTACTTATATTTGACCATAAAGGTTTGAAATATAACCTAAATACTGTATGACTGTAGCATCGTATATCACTGTGCCATTGATATGTGTGGTCAACTTTGGTTATTTTTGGTGTGCAGTATGGTTTCTAAGTTTCACATAATCACAAATGCTGGAGTTTTGATTGTGAATGCATGTATTTTCCCTCCTTTTTGACAATTTTGATTACTTCGTAATGTAAATATTGTGTAATTCAAATTATTCGAAATGTTATGTGTGACCCAAACTCTGTATATTTTGATATAATAGATATATGAAATTGTCATTACTTTGAATAATTAAGTCTTGTACCTATACCAACACAACCTTTTATCTGAGCTTATAGGAAGATATTAAGAATTTCAATTAACTTAATTTTATGTAATCATAATCAGTAGGCCTATCCAAATTTCAATGACATTTCTTTTGTTCACAGGTCCACAGGATGAGTCAAAGAAATCAGAACCCGAAGCAAATCAAGTTGTCACCCAAGTCATTTGGTGGGGACTGGGAGGGAACTTACCCCTGCTGAGCTGCCCACAGCCAGAGATCTGCTGAGGTATGGTTTGTTGAAGAGAGAGATGAGTGAGGAAGACAGGAGGAATTACCCAGTTAATGATCTGATTAACAAGGCATTGTTCCAAGGCTACTAGCTCAGTGGAGAAAGGCCAGCGCTCTATTCACAGGACCTGTAATCAACACTGAGGTCAGGATCAGGGCTAAAGTGAAGGCACTGTGGGATGAGGCAGTGAAGGTGTCCATTGGCAATGTGAAGCTAGAGGGCAAAGATAGGTTCATGATGAAACTGGACAAATTGGTGGACATCCTGGCTTGTCACTGTGTGATCAGGAGCTGCAGTGAGCTTGGGTGCAACTCTATCTGCAACTCTGCAACAGTGAGGTTCACATTGACTGCAGCTGCAGGAGCACACCAGATGGGTCTAGCTGATCACCCTGAGACCAGGAGACAGGAAGCAGTGTTGCAGAGACAGGAGCAAAGAAGGACGGCCGAGGAGAAGAGGAGGAGGAAGGCAGAGGAGTCAGCCAAGAAAGAAGAGGAGTTGAGGGAGGAGTCAGCCAAGAAAGAAGAGGAGTTGAGGGAGGAGTCAGCCAAGAAAGAAGAGGAGTTGAGGGAGAAGTCACTGCTGGAGATGGAGTTGGAGGAGACTGGAGATATACTGGAGGAGGCAGGGAGGAGAGAGGAGGACGAAGACTTCATACCAGAGGCTGCGACAACTTCTTCCTTGCCTGTGGCTAAGAAGAAGAAATACAACACTGAAGATATCACCAACATAGCTCTGGCTAGCTTGAGACATCACACTGGGCTGAGAGAGAGTGCAGAGATTGCCACTACTGCCTGGATTTATGCTGGTCTTATCACAGAGTTTGACACAGCACTGGTGATTGACCACAACAGGGTGAGGAGGGCTCAGGAGAGACTGACTAAGGAGCTGGTCAAGAAGTTTGATGAAGAGATTAGGGAAAATGGCATCACCTGTATCTTCTTTGATGAGAAAAGAGATGATACCAAAGTGATGATGGAAGCTGAGGGCAGTGACAGGCAGTTTCCTGGCCTCATTAAGGAACAACACTACACAGTGTGCAATGAACCAGGTGGGAAATATTTGTGGCATTTTGTACCAGAGGAAGCTGCAGAGGAGAGAAGTCATGCTGAGGTCATTGCTGATCATCTGGTGAACTGGCTAAGCGAGAGTGGAGCAGACCAGACCCTTTTGGCCATAGGAGGTGACAGTACTAATGTGAATACTGGCTGGGAGGGAGGAGTAATGCATTATGTGGAGGCCAAGCTTAGCAAGAAGTTGGTGTGGATTGTCTGTGACTTGCACACTGGGAAGCTGAGTCTCAGACACCTGGTGACTGCACTGGATGGCAAGACATTGAGCAACAACAAGTGGTCTGGGCCCCTAGGGAAGATATTGGACACTGCCACTGAGCTGGAGATCAACCCAAACTTCACGAGATCACTGTTGGTCCTCCTCTACCCCACCTCAGTCAGGAGGTATTCAAGGACCTCAGCACAGACCAATCATATGGCTAGAATCATCACTGCCATCAGATCGGGAGAGGTAGCTCAGAGTCTAGCTCTCCTGGAGATTGGGCCAGTCTGTCACAGTAGGTGGCTCACCACGGCTCTAAGGTTCTGCAGATTGTGGATTTCCAAACATGGGTTGAAGGTAGGAACCCGAAGAATCTGAGGATAATTGTAGAATTCATAGTGGGAGTCTACATGCCAAACTGGTTCAACATCAAGTTAAATCACAGCTGGGTGGAGGGTCCCAGGCATGTACTGTACCAGCTGGAGCTGCTCAGAAGTCAGAAGAAGGAGGTGATAGTGAAGTGCCTACAGTGAAGAGATCAGCCTGGTATGCACACTTTGAGGCTGTGCTCCAGGCCATGCTGTGCAGTGAGGTGGAGGAGAGGAGGGAGGCAGTGAAGAGGATACTGGAAATCAGAGGTGAAGGAGATGAGGACACACAGGTAGGAGACTGCAGTGTCAGACCCAGAAAGATTCCTGACATCAACCCAGATGCCACCAAACTCTCGGAGCTTATTGACTGGAACTCTGGCGTGACTGAGCCTCCTCTGACCTGCTCCCTCACCACTGCTGCAATCAAGGAGTTTCTGGATAGACCAATGGAAATTCCTGCATGGCCCTCACACACACAGTCAGTAGAGAGGTGTGTAAGGATGACAACTGAAGCAGCACAACATGTTTACTTACAAGAGAGAATGGAGGCGTACATCAGTGGCCAGGTGGCCAGTAGGGAGCTCATGTCCAGGAACAAGAGCAAGGCAGACATGGCATCCTTGGCAAAGTTCAAGAAACCTATCTATATTTCTAAGTTTTAATTTTGAAATACAATCAAAATGTCTTTCATTGTATGTATGTAAAATGTAGTTATATATGGCATCCTTGGCAAAGTTCAAGAAACCTATCTATATTTCTAAGTTTTAATATTGAAATACAATCAAAATGTCTTTAATTGTATGTAATGTGTGTAAAATGTAGTTATATACAATAAAAAAAATACTTGCAAAAATTGCTGATTTTTCATAAACTTCAACTTCAAATATAAGTATCTAGGATTGTTCAAATCTGGATTTTAAAGCCATTGTAGCTGGTTCCTTCTTGGTGCTACTTGTAGTTGCCGGGAAGAATGAAGGATACGAGAGGCAAGCTATCGCTTTGTTGGGTATCTCTTTTAGGGGCCTCTCGTGTCCTCTTCTCTCCCTGTCGTTTGGGGGGTTGGCGTCTTGAAGGAAAAGCCGGTCGTTTTCAGAGTTTATTGAGTTCTTGGTTGGCTGAGGTTATTTTACAGAAGATTTTGTTATTTTATATACAGCTGAATTAATTAAATATATATATAAAAATTTATGTACAATACTTATTTATAAAGATTATATATGATTCTTAAAATTACACAGTGATAAAATATATACAATTTGGTACGCGCAAAATTGGTTTGTCGGTAACTAATATAAAAATAATATAAATGCGGAAAATTAACTGCGCGGCCCCACACTACTGCCCACCCCGAGAAGCGGAGCACGTATATCAAAAGTAGAAATATTCGGGTCTTGATTTGAATCGGATCCTTCGTCCAGCTCGCGTTGATCCTCGGTCGGCCTCGTTTCCGGTTGTTGCGTTGTCCTGCGCGCCCGTCCTGAGGTCTGTATTTGCTACCTCCGAGGTGCGTCCTCCATCGTCCTTTTTCCTTGCGTGCTTTTTCTCCGATCCGATGTCGTCCGATTGTGCGCCCGGTACCTGTGTGGGACCTGAAACTATATACGCCGGTTTTAAACGATTAATTGAAATGGCTTCTGATGATCCGTTAGTTTTTTCTATTACGAAGTACTTATCGTGGCGTTCGAGAACACGGAAAGGTCCTTGATATGGTGCCTCGAATGGTTTTCGAACGCGGTCGATGCGTACCCATACGTGGCTTGATTTGTGGAGTTCCGATGGAATGAATGATTTGGGGGCTGAGTGAATGTTTCCTTGAGAGAGTTGGGCGAAATCGATTTGCGTCATTTTCTTGGCTAATTCGGAGATGAATTTTGAATTGGATTTTGACGACGAATTGGCGATCATTGGCCTCGGGCATAATAGGGTGGTTCCGGTGACGGTGGTGAACGGTGAATAACCCGATTCGTTGGGGAGACTGCGTAAACCAAGGAGAACTATGGGTAAAGCGGGGAGCCAATCTTGTTTTCGAGCGATGATTGCTGTCTTGATGGTGCGATGAGATCTTTCAATTATTCCGTTGGTCTGAGGGCGATACGACAAAGTTCTTAGTCGGTGAAATCCGATGAGAGCTGAGAGTTCCCTAAAGAGTTCGGATTCGAATTGGGATCCGCGGTCCGTTATGACTTGCAGTGGTACACCAAATCTTGAAATCCATACATCGAGAAATGCGTGTGCTATTGATGTGGCTGTAGTATCAATCAGAGGATATGCTTCTATCCATCTTGTGGCACGATCGATGCAGGTTAGGAGATATCTATATGGGGAAGGATATGTTTGACCGGGCAAAGTGGTTGGCGGTAAGGGACCGACGATGTCGATATGTACCGTTTCAAATCTTGAACTTGGTAAATCGAAGGGGGTTATTTCTGATTTTGTATGGCGAGAAATTTTTGAGGATTGACATGATTCACAATTTCGGGACCAAGTTCGAATATCCTTATTCATTGAGGGCCAAAAGTATCTTGATTTAATGATACGAAGTGATTGCTTGATGCCTGGATGAGAAATATTATGAAATTGATTGAAGATGGAAGATCGATGCTGCTTGGGAACAAAAGGACGGGGATATGGCGTGGATGTATCGCAATATAAAGTTGTATTTTCTGGAAACGGGAACGGCTTGAGACGTGGGAGAAATTCTTGCGTTTCTTGATCTTTTTGTTGAGATTCCGCGATTGCTGATAAATCGAAAGCGTCGATATGTACTGCGTTTACGTTGCGTGAAAGGCAGTCCGCTACGACGTTTTCGGATCCACAGATATGTATTACATCGCATACGTATTCCGTGATGGCAGACCAATGACGTTGTTGTCGGTCTGTCTTGGCTCGTAAGGGACTCTTGTAGGCAGAAACCATCGGTTTGTGATCCGTGAAGAGTATTACTTGACGACCTTCTAAAAATTGACGGAAATGCAGGACGGCTAGGTATGCTGCGAGTAATTCTCTATCGTATGCGGCGTACGCTTGCTGAGTTGTAGTTAATTTCTTGGAAAAGAAGGCGATGGGAACTGGTGTGCTGTCGATTATTTGATGAAGAACTGCTCCAGCTGCTATTTGTGAGCAGTCCGTAACTAAATGAAGGATTGAGCTTGATGGAAGAGGATGACAAAGCGTAACGGCGTTCCGTAGTGCATCCTTGACATCTTGAAAGGCTTGAATTGCTTCGTCGTTCCACTGTAGACTTTTGCTTTTGACTTGAGTTCTGACGATTTCACTTAAAGGTGAGACTAAATCGGCGTAACGGGGTATCATATGGCGATAGAATCCCGTCATTCCTAGGAATCTTCTGAGGCTTTGGTAATCTTGCGGTTGGGGAATATCTTGAATTTCGGAGACTTTGTTTACAGGAGGACGAATGAATGCTGGGGAAACTTCATGACCCAGAAATTCAATTTTGGATTGCTGAAATATGCATTTTTCTAAGGAAATTCTTAAATTGTGTTCTTGAAGGATCTTGAATACGCGTTCTAAGTCTTTCAAATGGTCAACTGCGTTATTTGAATGGACTAAAATATCGTCGAGATACACAAATACGCAGTCAACTCCTCTGAAAATTGTATCCATGAAGCGTTGAAATGTTGCAGGGGCGTTTCTTAAACCAAATGGCATGTACAGGGTGGGGCACGGGAATCAAGTGTTTTTTGAATAGCTAGTAATCGGCCATTAGGAATGGGAGGGGCGTGCGGTAGGTAGCATTCCATTCCTGGGTTCATAGCATTTAACTTTAACTAACACTCACCTTTATCTTTCAGGTGCCATCATGGAGCAGTGGACGTTAGAACACCGCATGTTCGCGTATGATCATTTTGTTAGGAGTGGCGAGTCAGTGACAGCAGTTCAGCGTGCGTTTCGCCGCAGATTCAACATTCATCGAAATGACTCTGTTCCCGCTCGTGACACAATCTTACGTTGGGTTAACAATCTTCGAACAGGAGGCTCAATAATGAAAACAAAACCGAAGGGGCCGCAACGCACTGTGCGTACTCCAGAGAACGTTGAAAGGGTCAGACAAGCGATGTTGCAAAGCCCAGGCCGCTCTGCTCGGAGACATTCAGCTGCACTCGGAATCAGCAATCGTACTGTTAGACGGATTTTGCATGAAGAATTACATTTTCACCCATACAAGTTAGCGATGGTGCAGGAATTGAATGTAAACGATTGCCCCCAACGACTGAATTTTGCACAGGAAATGCTTGCACTTTATGAGCAGAATGAAAACATGATGGTGGTAATGAGTGATGAAGCCCATTTCCACCTTAATGGGGCCGTCAACAATCAAAACTGTCGGTATTGGGCTGCTGAAAATCCGCGACAACTCCATGAAAAACCGCTGCATAGCCCTAAGGTTACAGTTTGGTGCGCGGTGGGAAAGTTTGGCGTCATCGGTCCCTATTTCTTCGAACAAAATGGGGTTACCGTTACCATAACATCTGGGCGTTACATTGAGATGGTGAACACCTTTTTCATCCCTGAGTTACGAAGAAGGCGTATTGCTCGTCGACATTTGTGGTTTCAGCAAGATGGGGCCACGCCACACACCGCCAGAGCGTCAATGGCTGTTCTTCGCCCCCTGTTTCCCAACCATCTCATTTCGAGATTTGGTGACATTGCATGGCCCCCTCGGTCCCCTGACTTGTCCACATGTGACTTCTTTCTATGGGGGTACCTCAAGTCACGTGTCTACGAGGACAAGCCCCGTACATTAGATGCATTGAAGGAAGCGATCCGTCAACAAATCATCCAAATCAACAGAGACCTGCTGGGAAGAGTGGAGGCCAATTTTCGTAAACGCCTTCAACAATGCGTCGACGGCCAAGGACATCATATGCCAGATATAATTTTCGGTACATGATTATTATGACATGAAATGCTATGTTCTTACGAATGTTGTTCTACCAATATATTTTCTTTACAAAAATAAATATCATTTTCCTGATTATTCCAAAAACACTTGGTTCCCGTGCCCCACCCTGTATAAATACTGAAATAAACCAAATGGAGTTGTTATAGCCGTTTTCTCGATATCTTCTGGGTGGACTGGAATTTGGTGATATGCTCTGACTAGATCGATTTTGCTAAAGCATGATTTTCCGTGCAGAGATGTTGACAGACTTCTTATATGAGGAAGTGGATATCTGTCCGGTTTCGTGACAGCGTTTAGGCTTCTATAATCACCACACGCCCGCCATTCGCCTGGTATCTTCTTCGGAACGAGGTGTAACGGTGAGGCCCATGGTGATTTTGAGGGTTCTATAATTCCATCTTGAAGTAAGTTGTTGAAAGTAGCCTTAGCTGAGGATAATTTATCGGGTGGAAGACGTCGAGGGCTTGCAAACACTGGTGGTGCGCTGCCAGTGTCGATGGTATGCTTGACAGTGTTGGTGGAAACTTTCTGCGGTTGAGCTGGTTTCAGTAGTGAGGAGTACTTGTCAAGCAGGTTCCTGATTTCTTGAGGTAATTTGTCGGTAGGGTTAATTGATGAGGTGAAGGTCTTTGGATTGCACAGGTTTAGTAGTGGCTTGAAGAGTTGTTGCTCTATCCTTCAAAATGCCATGCTTGCAGTCCACAAGGATGTCATAATGGGATAGAAAATCGGCGCCGAGAAGTGGACTGGAGACTTGGCGACGACGAATGGCCACCTGAATATTCTTCGTAATTTAGGAATTGATATGTCCAGTGTTACTTCTCCGAATATTTCGAGCGGCTGACCGTTTGCGGTGGAAATCTTTACTGCGGTTGGGTGGAGTTGACAATCATTGACACAAGTTGGTGGTAAAATTGAGATGCTCGCTCCTGTGTCAATGATAAAATTGACCTTCAGACTGGCGATGCGAGCTGCGACTGAGATCAGCGGCAGGCCGGACGTCGCGTTAATCACAGCCTGCTTATCTAGTTTTCCGACGTTTCTCTTGATGGTGAGGAAGATCTTGAATTTGGGCGTGACGAGGGGAGCAGCTTGGCGTCATCTTTATTTGGCCACTTGCACCATGGCCTGCAGGTCCTTGCTTGGGGGCCATAATAAAGGTGCGCGCGGCACACCACCGGCCGCTGATTCTCGCTGAAGGGTTTTAGGCCGATGGGGATATTCGTTCTTGGGCTTGTATTGGCTCGAGTTGACGTTGGCGCCGCGTAGCAGCTTTGTTGAGCGAACGGTATTAACTCATCGGCTAGTTTGCCGAGTTGAGTTAGCGTCAGCTCCTTTTGTGCTGCTACGACGGGCGCTATTGAGGATGGGAGCGCCTGGATGAATTTATGCTTCACCAAATCATCGCTGACGCCCACCTTCAGTGCCGTTTGGTGGATATCTTGAAGGAATTGGGAGGGCTTTCCAGTGAGAGGAGTGTTGGAGATGAGTCGTTCGAAGAGTTCTGGCTTCGTCTTTTCGTAATGACTCACGATTTCTTCTTTTAAATCGGTGTACGACTTGTTGGAGAGAGTTGCTGCTGAAATTCGTGAGACGACTTCGGGGGGTAACGAGGCTAGAACATGGAAAAATTTGGTCTCTTCGGATGTTATTCTGGAAATGTGGAATTGTGCCTCCATGATGGAGAACCATCCTGCGGCCGACGCTTCAGAGAACGTGGGTGGCTTGATGGTGACATGGTGCACTCCTGATTCAACAGATTCCATCTTGCGGGAATGTAATTCGGGTCTGCTGCTGCTTTGGTTCCGACCGGCTACTACGGGTGGGCGGCGAAGAGGCGTGGCTTCGGTTTGTTCCGCCCGGCGACTGAAGGATGCTGCTTCCGCTGGCTGCTTCGGGTCACTCCGGGGTCACCAATTGTAGCTGGTTCCTTCTTGGTGCTACTTGTAGTTGCCGGGAAGAATGAAGGATACGACAGGCAAGCTATCGCTTTGTTGGGTATCTCTTTTAGGGGCCTCTCGTGTCCTCTTCTCTCCCTGTCGTTTGGGGGGTTGGCGTCTTGAAGGAAAAGCCGGTCGTTTTCAGAGTTTATTGAGTTCTTGGTTGGCTGAGGTTATTTTACAGAAGATTTTGTTATTTTATATACAGCTGAATTAATTAAATATATATATATAAATTTATGTACAATACTTATTTATAAAGATTATATATGATTCTTAAAATTACACAGTGATAAAATATATACAATTTGGTACGCGCAAAATTGGTTTGTCGGTAACTAATATAAAAATAATATAAATGCGGAAAATTAACTGCGCGGCCCCACACCATATTTCGATTTAGCACATAAAAATGCATCATTTGGTCACTAGTAGTCTTTGAAAATCTAGAGATTTCACTTTGCTCCCTAAAATTAACACACCCTGCTGGAGCAATAGAAGATGGGATATTTGGATATAAGACATTTTTTCGACCTTTACCTCTCTTTTAGAGTGAAATGTCTACCATGCAGAAGTAGCAGTCATCGTGGTGATTGGTTTGCTCCCTCCAAATGCGAGGAATAGCAAATGGCACGCCTTTTCTGGTACCTCGCAGCCACCCTTCTAATGTGGAACGGCAGCTTCCACAGCAAAAGTGAGGTGCCCATGGTTTATCTTGATCGCCCATGGGCATGCCAAAGTAAGCGTGATATGCTGTACAAAACTTCGTTCCTGTGACAATTTTGTGCTTTACTTGCTTTGGATTGATGTAATGGCCGCAAACATAACAAAATGAATCTGCAGAGTGTCTGCAGGGTTTATTGGTAGCCATCACCATATAATTCTAATTCAAATATCTGAAAAATACAAAAAAATATTTTATAAACAGAAATAAAACACCAAATATGTACAAATATTTAATAATGGGCCTTAACCAATGAAAACATTACTAATGAACCCCAGTTTTGGGGCAATTTTGAATTTTGCACTTTAAATTACTTTTGCTATCTCAGAAAAATGCCTTAAAAATGGCGAAAAAGTAAGATTTCTAAATTTGACCATATCATAAAAACTATAGATTTCCGAGCAAAACCAATGCCAAATCTGTAACCAGCGTGGCCGAAACATATAGAAAAAATCGAAAAATCAACATAAACAAAAAATTCTTGCACAGTGTTATGTTACTACATTTTTATACTAAAATACTATTATATCAGCAAAATAGATAGGGACTTTTGGGCCATCGTGTATATACATTTTGAAAGCATCGAAACAGTACATTTATTCGAAGTTTAACCTAAATACATACTGTAAATATTTCAGAATTCTTTCAAATTCCGAAAAAATCTATTCTTGAATTCAATCCAAAGTCCAAATTTAAAAGAAAATTGTGAATCCAAATCCACAATTACCTTTTTTTAACACATTTTAAGAATTTAAATTTCACATTTGAAAGAAATTCTTTATATCCCATTATTTAATCTAAAATTTTAATAAATTTAAAGGTTAACTAATTCAATTTATAGTTTGCTTAAAAAAAGTTTCAAGAAAATGCAGTTTTCAGATTTGTGCTTCAAAGAAAATAAACAAAACAGCCATATTTTTTCCGACCTGTTTCGGAAGTATTTTATTACTAACACTAATTAGATCTAATATGTATTTTACAAATCGTGTAACAGGTTATGTGACGGACGGGACCTACAGCCCACGTAAACGTGGGACCCGAACCACCTACTGTATGGGTCACTGCATCATCTGGACGCGGAGGACGGCCACCTATCCAATTATTGACAGACCTAACCTTGCTTCACCTCGCTGATCTAATGGAAAGCGGTGTTGCGGTGGCCACGACGTAACCCTAAAGATTTTGCGAAATAATTTTGAATTTTATCCATTTTAAGGGCCGTTCACAATTATCAACATTTTCACAAGTGTACAAAGAGTACACTTTTTCAGCCCCCCCCCTCCCCGCCAAAAGAGTACAAAGAAAAATGTTGATTTTTCTCTAAAGTGTCTGATGTTGTCTCAAATAATTCATACTATCGTTTCACCAGATGGAAGAACTGGGGAAAGGAGTGGGCAAGAGAGACGGAGCCATCCGACTTCTTCTGCGTCACTGGGCGAGACTTCTTCGGAGACTGGTGACGAAGGCATCGAAGCAGTCGTGGAACCAAAACCAAAGGGGAGCAAAGTAAAGAAGCGAACGCTGGAAGAAAGTTATCAGTTTGTTATAAATGGATTTGGTTCCTTTCGTTTCAGATGAAGAACAAGAATGACGTTTATATTTCCACGTTTTCTATAATCTGTTTTGTCGCTAAAAAGACAATAGAGAGAGAGAGAGACCATTCAATTTTATAGTTCATTTATCTCTTTATCGCTTATTGTACATTTTGCGTTCACAGTATCGCAGAATGAGACAGTCAAGCATTAGGCCAAAATATTTTCTCAAAATTGAATTATAACTATAATATTTAGGAACCTAAATTATCATTATTATTATCATCATTATTACATTATTATTGTCATTATTATTATTATTATTATTATTAGCCGTGTTACTAATTAAATGCTGTAAATCATTCCTCACGTAAAATGTGGTGTCTATACTAATATTTTTAAGGAACACTGACTAGAAGCGTAACTTTATTTAACTTAGATATGTAAAAATTTAGTTAATTTCAATGTGTAAATTTTAAATACAGTAAGAAAAATTATGTTTTAGTGTAGATAAACTTAAAAATTGTTTAGAGTAGGCCTAGTTTGGTTTTTGGAATTTCTAATGAATCTTCCTCTATCTTCATTAATCCGAGTGATCTTCTTCTTCTTCTTCTTCTTTAACAGAACTCTAAACTGTAAAATAAAATCTCCTTTTTAATGTTTACATATAATGTAAATACATTCCACGTATTTGATCCAACAAGCTTACGGTTCATAGTTTATTCAGATAGGGCGGGCGGGCGGGCGGGCGGGAGGGCGCTCGCTCTTGGCCCCGCCTTCCTACGTAAAAAAAAGCATTGGCCACGTTACCACACCACTTTTCATTAGATCAGCGAAGTTAGTCCCGTTCAGTAGTTGGATGAGTGCCTGTCCTCCTCCGCGTTCAGATGATATAGCGACCGTAGATGGTTCGAATCCCGCGTAAAGCTGCAGTTCCTCACCGTCACACGACTTTTGTTGCCGTTACGAATGGGGTTGAACAACCTAAAATATTAACATCAATCGGGAGGGGTATTGGGTATAGTTTTTTTTTTTATGATAGGTATCTTATACAGGTGCCAATGCATCATCTGTTTATAGTGTCTTTCCAAGCCAGTTTTGTTTTATCTTTCCCCTCTTTTTCTGTTTAACCTCACCTCCACTTATTTTCAATTCATTTGCCACGGAATCAAAACTGACGGATGAAAAGAGATTTAAAATAATGCCCTTTAATAGGACACGCGTGGAGCAACCATTTTATTTAATTATAACACGAAAATCTTTATTACTTACTAATAATATATATATATATATATATATATGAAAAAATTTTCACGAAAGTAACACGTGAAAAATATTTATGATGAATAAAACCACAAAGGAAAGGAAACAGAGAATGGTGCTCAAGCGCTTTCGTCTAATGACATCCTCAGGAACACTGAAGTAAATAAAAAGTTCGAGACTATATATAGGTTACAAAAAAAATATATATATTTATATATATATATATATAATAAATATAGAAATAAAAATTGTGGGAGGAGCATACAAATTTGTAAGGAAAACTACCACTTTTAGCACTTTGCCCGAATTCAACGTGTGCAAATCCTTTCCCGTCCCGTCTGACCAATTTTACATTGGTCAGACGGGAAAGGATTTGCACACGCGTGTAAAACAGCATCAATATTCCGTTAGAACGGGACAGTCGTCCAGTGCCCTTTTTGTCCATTTATCAGAGTTATCCCACTGTATTGATTGCAGAGCTGGGCAGTATTTAAATACATTTGTATTTAAATACGTATTTAAATACATTTGTGTATTTAGAACTGTATTTATAAATACATTGTTTTTCATGTATTTAAATATAGTATTTAAATACTTTAATGAGTATTTAAATACAATGTATTTAAATACTCAAAATATAAAAATGTAAATACTTTTACTGGTTTAATACACGTTCTGTACTAGCACAGTACGACGCGTCGACAGTGTAGTACAACATGGTTCATGTTTCAACGTGTCAGTTCAATCAGTTGTGTGCCACTCTTAGTCGAAAGCGGTTGATTTCTTTATCGTGTGCGTGTCATGGCTTCAACAAGCAAATCCTGTGAATCAAACAGTGATATATCTGCAGATAACAATTTAAAATGTATTTACAAATGTATTTAAATACAATTGATGTATTTTGTATTTAGTATCTAAATACATTCGTAAAATGTATTTAGTATTTAGTATTTAAATACATTTCTCCCATGTATTTAGTATTTAGTATTTAAATACATTCAATGTATTTATTGCCCAGCTCTGATTGATTGGAATAATGCTTCAGTTTTGTTTCACTCTAGCAACATTGTTAATAGAAATATTCTTGAGTCTGCTATTATCCAACTTACAAATAACTTTAACATGAGCCAAGGTCTTTTTCAACTCGATCCCGTTGTTTTGAATTCGTTCAGAACTGATTTAGACAAGAAGGGCAGAGTGCTAAAACTTTGGTAGTTTTTCCTTATAAATTTGTATGCTTCTCTTACAATTTTTATTTTTAAATTTATTTTTTTATTTTTTATTTTTTGTAACCTATATATCATTCAGGCATTACCTATAAAATTGGTTGTAAACAATCCATTTGATCTTGTGTTGAATTCGCTCAGAACGGATTTAGACAAGAAGGGCAGAGTGCTAAAACTTTGTTAGTTTTCCCTTATAAATTTGTATGCTCCTCCCACAATTTTTATTTTTCAATTTATTTATATATATATATATTTTTTTTTGTGACCTATATATTATTCAGGCATTATCTATAAAATTGGTTGTAAACAATCCATTTGATCTTGTGTTGAATTCGGGCAAGTGCTAAAATTGGTAGTTTTCCTTACAAATTTGTACGTTCCTCCCACAGTTTTTATTTCTAGATTTATTATATATAATATATATATATATATATATATATATATTTATTTATTTGTAACCTATATATAGTCTCGAACGCTTTATTTACTTCAGTGTACCTGAGGATGTCATTAGACGAAAGCGCTTGAGCACCATTCTGTGTTTCCTTTCCTTCATGGTTTTATTCATTATATATATATATATATATATATATATATATATATATATATATATATATATATCGTAAAATACATTCCTTTTCATGTATTTTAGGATACAAAATAAGAAAAATTCTGTCTGTTTAACATAAAACTTAAAATCTCGTAACACTTTCCCATAGTACAAAACAAGTTTATTTTCGAACAGTTTATGCACAAGCTATCCATAGAAATCTTACAAATACACATTTTGAAGTCAATAAACTTTTCCAGTGATGCTAGATTTTGTGGACACACTGTAGAATTTCATAGACATTCACTATATAGACAAATAAATACATTAAAACTGAGTAAAAACACATTTATACTGATTTTGTAAATGTCTTTCCAACAAACTTCTCTTTTTTGTTTAGTGAAGTGTAGTCCTATAATATAATTACTTCCAAAAAACAGCGAATTATCTCTATTACCCTAAAATAATAAAACGTAGGCCTAATATATATATATATATATATATATATATATATATATATATATATATATGGTGATCCAGAGAAATGGGACACAAAAGAAACCCCTGTAACTCTTAAAGTATAAGTCCTTTTATAAAATCATACGCATCATTCGAAAGAGGATAGTTACAAGTTTGTGCAGGATTGTATAGGTTTTGACAATACAAGACAAGATAAGATAAGATACAAAACAAAATAAAAGTGTTAGTTAAAACTAACCCTTCAAGATGACTGCATGGACCGTGGAACAGCTGCGTTTCATAACTGAGCAATATTATGAGCATGGAAGAAGTGTAGTTTCAGCTCTTAGAAGGTGATTTTGACATCTGAAAATTTGTCTTGAAAGATCTTTGAGCTGAAACTACACTTCTTCCATGCTCATAATATTGCTCAGTTATGAAACGCAGCTGTTCCACAGTCCATGCAGTCATCTTGAAGGGTTAGTTTTAACTAACACTTTTATTTTGTATCTTATCTTATCTTGTCTTGTATTGTCAAAACCTATACAATCCTGCACAAACTTGTAACTATCCTCTTTCGAATGATGCGTATGATTTTATAAAAGGACTTATACTTTAAGAGTTACAGGGGTTTCTTTTGGGTCCCATTTCTCTGGATCACCCTTTATAATAACTATGGGCTTTACCATTATTTTGTTGTCTGTAGTATGTTAATATAGCGCTTATGTATAAATTTCGGAACTTTTGTATTAGATGTTATTGTATAATGTTCGCCGTAATATTTTTTATGTAGTTCTGTTTTAAATTATTGTGTGCGAGTTTTTATTTTAAATTTTTATTTATTTATTTATATATATATATATATATATATATATATATATATATATATATATATATTATATATATATATAATATATAGTTACTAAGGTAATAAATAAATGTCTTACCTTGTTGAAATAATTTTCCGAGACTTCAGATTTTAAATTTATGTACAATACGCATTACTTCAATTCTTGATAAACTGAACTTATGGATTTACCATTTTTAATATAACAAATTGTTGCAAAGATCATTTTCATCATTTTTATTTAGCTAAATCTACCTCATTAACCTCGTTTAAGTTCCGTGTGTTGCCAGGAGTCCGCAAACGTTTTTAGTCGCCCACCCTCCATTTTAGATAAACAAATTAGTCCCCCCCCCCTTTCTTTTTAATAATGTTGGTACACATTTTTAAGAAAGAATGTTAAAAATGTATGGGCCTTTTTAGGTTATATATATGTTAGAGGGAATCTGTGTAGCTAGGGATTTCATGAAATCCCTAAAATGTTTAGGGATTTCATGTAAGGTTAAGTCGTGTTATTTTCGTGAAACCTACGAGAAAATTATTGAATGCCCAATTAAATGAATGCTCAGTTAGGTTAATTGAATCCCCGGTTATGTCAACTGTACGCCCTTGACGATTGGTTAGGTTAAGCTGTCATAGTTTCATTAATTTTAACGAAAATATCACGACTTAATCTTACATGACATCCCTGAAAATTTTAGGGATTTCATGAAATTCCTAGTTACACAGATTCCCTGTAACATATATATATATATATATATATATATATATGTTTATTAACAGACGTTTCGGAAAAATTCAATTTCCATCATCAGTGCTAAAAAGTTTAAAAACAAATAGAAATAAATAAGTATAATAAATAAAAACGAACAATAAATTAAAATGGCGCAACAATTAGCGAGAATTAATAGTAAGTTACAATATATTAAATTAAAAGATTAAAAATTAAATGATACAAAGTATAAAAGTATGGACAATAAGTAAAATATAAAACGGTTCAGGTAAAACAGAATTGAAAGGTTTCTTACCAGATTGTTAATGTAATGGGAGACTAATTATACAGAAGATTGGGAATGGTTGCCTCTTGAAAGAATTCCATATTAGGAAGATGAAGCTGGGCGGAGTGATGGTGGGTTTCTTTTGAGAGTTTATTTTGCAATGTTTAAATTGAAAGCGGAACTGTAATCGTTGAGGGGTTGGCTGGATACTGAGGATATAAAGGGACTCAAGTATGCGGAGGTCGATTAGTTGGTTGGCTGAATTAATGATTTTGAAGTGGGAGGAAAGTAACGGGTGGTTGTGGAGGTGGCAGTGATCCCTTATTGCTGATTTGGAGGGTTTGTTCAAGGGCTGTGAAGTTCTTCTAGAAATCCCACGATGCTCGTCCACTCTTGTTTGATATTGGCGGATGGTACTGCCAATACAGTTCGCTTTGCAGCGAACACAATTAAAAGCGTAGATAGTGGACGAAGCAAGTGGCTGGGGTGTTTTTTTTTTTATGGTTGAGGTAAGATTTGATACTATTGTTGTTGGTGAAAGCGAAATGAAATTTAATTTGGGGTAAAGCGGGGTGAGTAAGAGACGGAGTTCTGAAAGTATTTTGTGGCTAATGTGGTCGTAATAGGGGAATGAAAAATATTGTACGTCTTTTTTAACAGTGGGAACTTTAAGGGGGGGGGGGTTGATAAATATTATTAAGAAAATTTCTGGTTAAGGACTGTAACAGATGTTTTGGGAAAGAGTTATTAATGCTAAAGTTAAGAATTAACTCTATTTCATGATGGAAGGATAAGTACGAGGAGCAAAGATGGTAGGCACGGTGGATTAAAATTTTAATACTGTTTATTTTATATAGCAAGGGGATGTGGCTTAGGAAATTAGTACCTAGGCCTGTGTACGTGGGTTTTCGATATATGGAAGTGCTAAATTTGTTGTTTTGTTTAGTTATTGTAATATCTAGGAAGGGGAGGGTGTTATTGGATTCGTCTTCTTAGGTGAACTTAATGTTTTTATGTTGGGAATTAAGGTAGTTAAGAAAAAGGGGGGCGTGGTTGGCATTGTGAAAAAGGAGAAAGGTGTCATCAACGTATCTTTTATATAGGTGTGGTTTATATTGAGTGGGGCAATGAAGTAGCCAGTTATTTTCGTGATGGCTGAGGAAGATGTTCGCTAGAGTGGCACTTAAGGGGGATCCCATAGCTAGTGAGTCGGTTTGTTGATAAAGTTGTTAGTTAAAGAAAAAATAAGTGTCTGAGGCGGCAAGCGTGAGCAGTTTGGTAAATTCATGTTTTGTTAGATTCAAAACTGTATTCGGATTGTTGGCGAAAAGGCTGTTAATACAGATATCGATGGCTTCTTTAATTGGAACGTTGGTGTAGAGAGATACTTTATCGAAACTATGCATATGAAGGTTATTTGAGTTATTTATGGTCCATATTTCTTCAGTGAATTCGTAGGAGTTGGTGACGGAGTATTCGTTTTGGGTTAGGGGGGTTAAAGTGGGAATTAGGAATTTTGCTAGTTTGTAATTGTGGATAGTGTAGGCCGAAAGGATGGGTCTAATGGGTAAGTTGGGTTTATGTATTTTAGGGAGGCCATAGAGAGTACCTGGGGATGAGCCGGAAGAACGTACTTGGTTATAAGTGCCTTCTGAAATTTTGTTCTGATCATATAGTTTTTTGAGGAAACGGTTGATTTTATCTTCAAGTTTTAGGGAAAGGGTTAAAGGATTATCGTTAATCTTTTTAAATTTGGTAGGATCGTTAAGAACGTTGTTAACCTTATTAATGTAATCTGGTTTATTAAGAAGGACGGTGCCTTTGCCTTTGTCAGGGCGTGAAATGATAATGGAGTCGTCTTTAGATAGTTCTTTAAGGCAGGAGAGGTCTTTTCTATTAATAAGGGGGGAAAAAACTTTATGAGGTTTAAAACTATAAAAATGTTTATTAGCGATGTGGGTGAGTGAGGACTTTAAAAACGGAAGTTTTGACTCGTCAACTATTGAGAATTTTTTTAAACTATGAAAGAGTTTTTCGAAAGATAAAAAGTGCTTAAAATAATTTATCTTAAAATTTGGCAGTTTAAAATCTAGGCTTAAGGATAGGAGTCGTTTTTCATTAGTACTTAGGGTTCTATTAGAAAAGTTGAAAATGGTTTGATCAGGATTTAGGGGCTGAAGGTTAGAGTTTAAGCCTAATAGGTTTAATTTTCTATTGTGTCGTTGTTGAATCTGTTTCCGGTGGATGTTGACATCTTTAATAGTTTGATTTTTTAACATTAAATAGTCGATAAGACTTACAGATTCCTTTAATTGAGTTAAGAGAGAATTATATTTAGCAAGAAGTCTTTTACTATTGGAATGCTTAAATTTAATTTCTTTACTCAACAATTTGCACTGGAACGATTTGTATATATTAGAGTTGTAGAGGCGTCCACTATCTACGCTTTTAATTGTGTTCGCTGCAAAGCGAACTATATTGGCAGTACCATCCGCCAATATCAAACAAGAGTGGACGAGCATCGTGGGATTTCTACAAGAACTTCACAGCCCTTGAACAAACCCTCCAAATCAGCAATAAGGGATCACTGCCACCTCCACAACCACCCGTTACTTTCCTCCCACTTCAAAATCATTAATTCAGCCAACCAACTAATCGACCTCCGCATACTTGAGTCCCTTTATATCCTCAGTATCCAGCCAACCCTCAACGATTACAGTTCCGCTTTCAATTTAAACATTGCAAAATAAACTCTCAAAAGAAACCCACCATCACTCCGCCCGGCTTCATCTTCCTAATATGGAATTCTTTCAAAAGGCAACCATTCCCAATCTTCTGTATAATTAGTCTCCCATTACATTAACAATCTGGTAAGAAACCTTTCAATTCTGTTTTACCTAAACCGTTTTATATTTTACTTATTGTCCATACTTTTATACTTTGTATCATTTAATTTTTAATCTTTTAATTTAATATATTGTAACTTACTATTAATTCTCGCTAATTGTTGCGCCATTTTAATTTAGTGTTCGTTTTTATTTATTATACTTATTTATTTCTATTTGTTTTTAAACTTTTTAGCACTGATGATGGAAATTGAATTTTTCTGAAACGTCTGTTAATAAACATGTACTATCTTTTCGTCCTCCTATTCCTCGCTAAGCTACGCTTCCCTAAGAACAAACCATTCAACCAAGTTATATATATATATATATATATATATATATATAATGAATAGAAACGACATAAGTGTTAAGGAACGTCTCTGCACACGAGGAGGAGAGATAACGAACAATGAAAAATGAGCATCCAACCGGCAATTGGAAGGCCCTGGGTTCGATTCCCGGGCGGTTCGCCTCATTTTTCATTGTTCGTTATCTCTCCTCCTCGTGTGCAGAGACGTTCCTTAACACTTATGTCGTTTCTATTCATTTATATACTGCGTGGTCATTGCAGTTATATGCATATATATATATATATATATACAGGGTGGGCTACGTCGTGGCCAATGTCGTAACACCGCCTCCCGGAAATCAGCGAAGTTAAGCGACATTGGTAGTAGTTGGATGGGAGACCGTCGTCTGCGCCCAGATTATGTAGCGACCCGTGGTTCGGATCCCACGTAAAGCTGTAGGTCCCCTCCGTCATATGACCTTAGATGTTGCGAAGAAGGTTAAACAACCCCAATTAAAAATATATATATATATACAGGGTGGGAAAAAGTCGCGCATCATAGGAATTTTCAGTGTTGACTATAATATATTATTGTTTTTACTTTAGGTAGGGGATGGCTGCGAAATTAATAATAGACGAGAGGGTGAGCTTGGTTTTAGTATATAGAATACCAAGTACAACAGATCGATGAATCGGTACAGAATTTAAATTCTTTACTGATTCATCGATTTGTTGTACCTGTTATTCCATACATTAAAACCAAGCTCACCCTCTCGTCTATTGTTTATTCCGCAGCCATCCCCTACCTAAAAGAAATAAAATAATATATTATAGTCAACACTGAAAATTCCTATGCTGCGCGACTTTTGTGCCACCCTATATATATATATATATAATATATATATATATCGTAAAGAAACGACGCTTGTATAGGAGATATTCCGCGCAAGACGAGAGAGAGAGAACGGAACAAATGAAAAAATGAGGTAACCACCTGGGAATCGAACCCGGGATCTTGCAGTTGAATGTATATAATGTTACGGCATGCGGGAGGTGCCCCCTTGGGGCATTGGTTTCTGCGAGTATGTAGAAGAATTACGGCATTTGGAAGAGTGAGGTCCATGGTGTAATGGTATCGCGTCTGACCGGCAATCGGAAGATCCCGGGTTCGATTCCCAGGTGGTTACCTCATTTTTTCATTTGTTCCGTTCTCTCTCTCTCGTCTTGCGCGGAATATCTCCGATACAAGCGTCGTTTCTTTACGTTATTTATACTGCGTGTTCTTTGCAGTTGAATGTGTATATATATATATATATATTAGCCTAATCTTAACCAATTTGATGTTACCGGTTTATAGCGCAAAGTTGGCACTATAATAATGATAATGGTTAATTGATTGAGAATGATTGATGGTTAATGATAAGTCTAGAGTCAATTGCTTTTGTTGTTTTGTGTTTAATTAGGAAAATAAATCAATTATTTGTTCACAGCGATTAACAGTTCAATAAAGGTATTTATAATGATTAACAATTATATAACAACATTTATATTATGCTAAAGATAACTACAGCAAATACGGAATGGTTATACAGACTAATTGTTAAGTAATACACTAATTTAGATCGGCTAATGAGATATGCAAAAGGGAACACAGGATAAATAATGAAAACCTATTGACAACTGAAATAATGCACGTATGGTTGGTACAGTAAATGGATTAAGTAATACACTGATTTAGATAGGCTAATGAGATATGCAAAAGGGAACACAGGAAAAATAATAAAAACCTATTGACAACTGAATTAATGCACGTACCCATAACAGGGTGATGCAAAACTACGATATTGTTACGACACTTGAAATAGGCCTACTGCGGTCTTGAGAGAGTTAGTTTGCCCGGTAGCTTGCGTACAGTTGGATATAGCCTAAACGCGACGCACTATTATAATGTGTAGGCTTCGTGTGGATTAGTTAAGATGAGGCAAAGGTAGCTTACCGCAAATGATGAATGTTCTGGAGATCGAACGTACTTGAAGGTTGACCGAATTGCGTTTGGCTGAAGGTGGACTTGGAGACTGTAAAAGGCCTGTTAGAATACTCGTTGTACGGGCGCCGATCGAGTTGTGGTGAAGGATGAGCTAAGAGAAATAGGTTTGTGGCTTGAAGCTTAATAGGAGGTTTACGGATCTGGGCCTCGAAAGGTGCTTCGGTCGTCAGGTTGGCCTTGCCGGCCAAAATATTTAAAATTATGAAGCTGGCATGGTGATGGGACCCGGTCACCTTATACTCAATTCCCACTGCGCATTTGTCACCCACGACGAGCGTTCATGAACAACAAGACTAAGCATTTTTCAGTTCACTGTGAACGCTCTTTGAACAAAGTTGTCGATGGCATTTTTTTCAAACTTTCGTCCGTGTTCACGTTTCGAGAAGAAAGTTTCCAAACGTTAATTTCTTAATTGTTCGTTGAACGAGAGTAAAAAGTTGCTCTTACAGCCTCGCATTAATTTATTGATAGGACTATACCTAAGCCGAGATTAAGGACTTGATCCTGGCCTGAGGCCTCTACTGTAGACTGTAAAGTTGTAATTTCTTTGAAATTATGACCACTAGTATCATATTAGTTTGGTATTCTGCGATTAAGGCTACCCCCAGGGCTAATTATAAAACTTTTTATTAATGGGCCACATATGAGAAAACTGACTAGGCATAGGCTAGTTATTTGTTTTTAATAATGGATGTTGGATCATAATTAAAATCTTTATTTCTGCAAACTTTCAATTTACCCACTTTAATATACAGAATCTTGAAGTAATTTACAGAAGTATTTACAGAAATGTGAAAAAAAGGCTTGCGCGTGTAGGATATTTTCTTCGGTATAAAAATATATAAAAAAAATTCTGTAATTATAGATAATGCTTGTACTGTTGGCTAGAATTTCGTATAAACTTAATTCACAATCGTAAGCCATAATGTTTTTGAAGTTATTTCGGAATAATTTTAAATACAAAACGTTAAATAATTTTATTTATATACTTGGTATATTTTCTTAAGAAAACTTTCAAACTTTCAAAGAAAACTCTGAGCCAGATTGCTCCTACTTGGAGTAAGTTGTGGTGTGAACACTTTTTGAACAAGAACAATTATTCCAGCTTCGGATAATGAACACTTTGCTCATGAACAATTTTCATGGAGGATAAAAGTGCAGTGTGAATAGGGTATTAGGACTAGGGCCTATTTAAAAGGCAAAACCGTGGGGAAAATTGCTAGGCATCTACCGAAGGCTTTAGTCACGATATTGATTACTTAAAATTACAAAGGTTGGGAAACTAAACATTCTGGCATTCGTGCCTCCTCCGTCTAAGAAAGCGAAAACCAGCAACGCTTCAACAGAATTCGAATAATATCTGCTGGTGAAAAGATCTTTGGGTGACGTCTTAGATTACTGGAAGGAAAAGTGAAAGGATTATCTCAAGTTAGTTATGCTGGATAGGAAATAAATTTCCATTTCCGCTTCTACAGCAGATTACGGTCCTTTTTAAATTTATATTAGATGTATCAAACAGGACGAGTACACAGTTAATTTTGATAAAAAAATTAAGATATGCCGTCAATAAACTTAGGTGATTAAAAATTTACAATATCTAAGATGAATAAACATTAAAAGTTTAAATTTTTACTTCAACCAATTAAATTTTTATGGGTGCTACTGTAGTATCCGGTCTACCTACGATTCGGCGGGCTACCTTTTAAATATAGCTTCTTATCTTGTTTACTGATTGCTCGTTTACAACCCAATGTTGTTTACAACCCAATGTCAATCGCCTTTGACCATTGGTTAGGTTTAGTCATGATATTTTCGTTAGTTTTAACGAAAATATCATGACTAAACCTAACTAATCGTAGGTAGACCGCATACTATAGTAGCACCTTTTTATGTTCAGCTGTCATTGAAAAATTAATAATATTTGCTGAAACCTTGTAATTTAAATGCAATACATACAGTAAATACGGTAACCAAAGGACATCTTTATTAGATATAGATTATAAATAAATTAGATTTACCCAGTTTATAATAGTACATATGAGACAATGTTAACTATAGTACTATCGTGCATATTCCGTGTATTTTACAACTATATATATATATATATATATATATATATATATATATATATATATATATGTTAAACACAGACCGTGCATGGAACAAGGAACTCTTCTGGGAAAATTAAATCCACTATAGTCCGAATAAGTGATGGTAAATGACAAATACCATAGTTTTTCTTTTTCATGATGCTAGCCCGACGTGGGCAACGGGTCTCTCGCAAAGAGATCCCATAAATATAGCTTCCCTCACCAGCTATCTGCAAAGCAGACAGGATCCAGCTTTGGGACATGGATCTAGGGTGAGGGAAGCTATATTTATGGGATCTCTTTGCGAGAGACCCGTTGCCCACGTCGGGCTAGCATCATGAAAAAGAAAAACTATGGTATTTGTCATTTACCATTACTTATTCGGACTATAGTGGATTTAATTTTCCCAGAAGAGTTCCTTGTTCCATGCACGGTCTGTGTTTAACATATAAATTTCTCAGGGGACCATTCTGAGTTTGTGTGTATATATATATATATATATATATATATCCGGATACAAAACTCGTGTCCACTACAGAAAAAAGGAAATAAAGAATATGAAATATGACCACATTAACACCTAAATTAGTTGCCATAGAAACGTCACATATGCAAATTGCGTCATAGCAATCGTGGAAATTTGTGCGTAACCCTTATTATTTTATACCTATTTAACATTTTAGATGCGTTCGAGCTTGAGATGTTGTTTCCGAATATATCAAGTTATATGTTATATTATATAGGGGGCGCGGAGGCAGACAGTACGTAACTAAATCCAATCTTGAATCATTAAACAGGAATAATATCGAACCCGAGTTAATTCCGGATGGATCTAATTCACGTAGGTCATTATGATATACAGGGTGTCCCGAAAGTCTTGCTACACCTATGTATAATCTCGGAATATTAAATGATGTTTGGTTCCAACAGGATGAAGCACCCCCCCCCCCCCATTATTCCTTGAGGGTTCGTAAATATTTAAATGAGATGTTTCTGATCGATAGATTGGGACATTAAAATGTAACATTAAAATGGCCTCCGAGAAGCCCAGATCTCTCGAATTGTGACAATACATTATGGGGATTTATAAAGGAAAAGGTTTCTCAAAAACGTTATGATTCAAATGACGGACTAAAGGATCATTGGAATCATAACGTTTTTGAGAAACCTTTTCCTTTATAAATTTTCATAATGCATTGTCACAACTCGAGAGATCTGGGCTTCTCGGAGGCCATTTTAATGTTGCATTTTAATGTCCCAATCCATCGATCAGAAACATCTCATTTAAATATTTACGAACCCTCAAGGAATAGTGGGGGTGGTGTGCTCCATCCTGTTGGAACCAAACATCATTTAATATTCCGAGATTAGACATACTGTAGGTGTAACGAGACTTTCGGGACACCCTATAGGAATTTATTTTATATACCCCTAAAATAGCCTCCCGATCTCCCGGACCTTACATCTTTACACTCCGAAATCTATTCTTGTTTAAGGGTTGTACTAGAAATAAAACTAACTTAATATCTGAAAATGCCGTTATTACTTTCATTATCATATAAATTTAATTAATATGACTTACGCATGCGCATTACCACTACAATATGCGTGTGACCTTGAAATGATTTTGTATACCTCTTCATAAAGGGTAGTTACTAAAATATTATGTGTAATAACGTAGATGGTATTTCTCCAGAATTTATGTACACAGAGAATAAAGTGTATCTTTTCCAAACTGAAAATACTTTACCATATTCCAAATCACGGCGAACGGGTGTTACGCCATCGGTGAGTAACCTTGAAAATGTAAAACGATATTGTGTATAGTACACTGTATAGAAGGCATAATAAAGCAGAATATATGTTAGAAACGTAAATATTCTGACAACTGATGGAATTTCTCCTTATACAGGGTGTGTATAAAGTAACGCAAATGAAGAGACAAATCTGATTTGAACTGGCTTAAACTAGTTTCACAACGCAAGTAAAGATTTGAACTGGTTTAAACTAGTTTGAACTTGTTTTTTAACTTGTAAACAGAAATTATTTCAGTTTGTATTAAGCTCTAGAACAGTTATTATAAAGTACATGTAATAAATATTACTCGTCCATGTTCACTCGCGTTAATATAATTCAAATCGGATTTGTCTCTTCACTTACGTTACTTTATACACACCCGGTAGTATACTTCAAAATTAATTATGTAATGCTCACTAAATCATTCGAATAATGGAGGGGTGATGACGTAATTCAAAAATCGACTTTAACGGCGTTTTTTGTTAATAGCTGGCACCCATGCTAAATCAATGTACCTGTGGGTGAGGAGTAAAATGCAGGTGGATGCCACTCTCGCTTTTGGCTTTGAAGGTCATTTTCGAGGTCAAACTGTACAAAAAATTATATTTTCTAATTTTAATTTTAAAAAAATATTCTGAGCCAATTGGTTTGACCAAATGTTTCATTTTGCCACACTTAGTGATAAAGAAATATGATGACACGCTTATTCCTTCCGAATTACCAACTCAAGGTCAAATTCAAGTTAATCACGACCGAAATTGGGCTAAATATTTGTGATTTTTTATTTTAATTGGCGAAAAAAAAACCTTGAGCAAGTCTATTTGTCAAAACAATTTATTTTAACGTGATTAGTGCCTAATAAGTTTGATGGCATGAATTAAGTACTCACAGTAACAGAATTATCACAACTAAATCACAAAGCAGTAAATATAGCCCCAAAACTATACAGTTTACACACTAGTAACATCTACAAGTTCACGTTTCTTGATGAGCAGCACTGAAATGCTGCACTGACAGTCACAACTGTGTGGATTGCAATCACTTAAGAACAGAGTTATTAGTTCCTTACAGCACATTCCAGCTTCTCTCGATTTCAGCCCGGAAGAGAGACATAGATCTACTATCCATCCTGGTTACAGCAACCGCTGTCGTCACAACCACAAGCTGTCGTACAGTTCATCCTTTTCCTGAAGCAGTTGCATCTAGCTGTCTTGCACTTTTTCTCGCAACCACAAGCAACAAGCTCCAGGGATTGGAGGAAGTGTTGTCCATACTGGTAGGAGGCTCCCATCTTCCAACTTCCAGGCTGAAGTGTCCACCGGATCTTCAGCATCTACGTGCTCTTTGTCAGCCTGGAGTCATATTTTGGCCTGATAGTTTGCCCGCTTGGCTTGGAGCTCCAGGGCATCCTTTGTCGGTGGGAGCATTTCCAGTCTTCTTGGCCTTCCCAAAAAAGTGAACTCTGGCGTCATCAACTGTCTGTTGTTCCGGGATGCTATACAAATGACACACAAACTTCTCAACATCTGCGATATCCCCATCTCGACCAATGGCGTGCAGCAAGAGTGGGTGGTCACTGAACACCTTCCAACACTTCTTTTTTCCATGACCACTGAAGGACGAGACTGTGTTACACCCGGTTAAAGCGTGGAAGCTGACCAGGTTGTCCCTGACTGGGGGCGACAAACTCTTGAATACATCGTGCACGGGGTAGCATTTTCGGTTCTTGGCCGTTCCGCACAGCATCCACAATTCAGCGACATTGGTGCAAACGAAGTGAATCAGCAGCACCATTACAGCAGTATCTCTGCACACTACCAGTATTCGTTCATAGCCCTGGGACGCTGCATCACATGAATGAAGGATGAGCCTGGTGTCCGTCTCTTCATGGTTGCTATGCAGTAGAACGTCATGTCGCCTGGTTGACCGTACTTCAGTGGCTTCAGAGAAGCCACCCCCTGTCACCAGCTGACATCTTTCTTGAAGATCTCTGCCCTGCTCAGTGATGACGTTAGACAGAAACAAGGCTAGGTCAGCCTTGTTTGTATCCAGGGGCATGAAGGTTTTCCACACTCCAGGCAGTGGAACTTGTGGGCCATCAATGACTTTCCGAATCGGTTTCTTCTTGCTTGCACGCTTTGTCCTGGTAACTGCTTTGATCGATCCTTCCCCTGCGTACCGATCAAAGATGACATCAACTCACTCTTGTTGTGTGTTCATTGCAATAACTCGCCACGTCCTTGAACACTTCAGCATAGTCGCCGAATGTCCGACAGCCGTCAGGCTTGCCAAGAGCTTGGATGAGTGCATGGCCATCTATCATCACACAGGTCTTCAGATCAGAGGTTGGAACCTCTGAGCTTATGGCCTGCTGAGCCACCAGGATGTTCATCAGCTCAGTCTTCGATGTCAAATTCATCTCTCCTCCTGCCTTCGCCAGAATAAACGGGACTGGTGACAGTTCATGCTTCAAGACGTTGACCATCTCCACCATACGACCTGCGGTCGCGGCATTCAGGAGCCGCTGTAGTAGCTTTCTGTCAGCTTTGATGGTCTTCTGCATGTTCTGTTTGGTGGAAACTGTAGCTTTGTACACATCAGCGAAGGTTTTCGACCGATGTTTCTTCATCATTTCATGGAAGCCTACTAGCAAAAGCTAATAGAAAGCTAATGGGATGTTAGGCTTCACAGCGCGTAATTTCGAATTTAAATCGAAGGATATTATATTGCCCCTTTACAAGTCCCTAGTCAGACCTCATTTAGAATATGCCGTTCAGTTTTGGTGCCCATACTTGCGTGAGGATATTGATAGGTTAGAAAGGGTTCAGCGTCGTGCCACGAAACTGATTCCGTCATTGCGCAACAAGCCTTATGAATATAGGATTAAAGAGTTAGGCCTGTATTCACTCGAAACTAGGAGATTAAGGGGGGAGCTTAGTGAAGTTTTCAAAATCGTTAATAACATCGATAACGTAAATTTTGACAAATTGTTCACTTTCGATAATAGTAATACTCGTAATAACGGATTTAAGTTGCGTGGCAGACGTTTCATTACTAATATCGCTAAAAACTTCTTTACGTTTAAAGTAATTAATAAATGGAATAATCTTCCCGCGCCCGTCGTGAACTCTACCAGCGTTAATATGTTTAAGAACCGTCTTGACAGACATTTTAAAAATATTAACGTTGTTTAAAATAAAAAAAAAATTAGCAACAGGAGCTCTAGGGGTGGTGGTCGAGGATGAGTCTGTTGACGACTAATGAAAGCTTGTGACATGCCAGCGTGTGATGCCAGCAATAAAATAAAATAAAAAAAATTAGACTAACATGAACGAAGATGTAGCTCGTAGAGTAAACTAACCCACTTTTTATTTAACTTTACCTACTTTTTTTTTTCTTATCCTCTCCTTACTTGCATGTCTGTAGTTTGCATGGTATGACTGAGTTAAGACTGTGTTTGCATGGTTTGTAAGTGTTCTTATTTTACTTTTCGTCTTTCACCCCTTTCCTATTCTCTCCGACTATTTTTCTGACTTGTCGGCAGTGGCCGGCGGATGATGATGGTGAGTCTTTTTTCTCTTTTTCTGAATGAATGTTAACCCATGAGTGATAGGTGTTGCTACTTAATTAACCCCTTAGTCTCTTCTCTTAACCCCCTACTCTTTCCTTTCTCTCGGGCTAACCTTAGAGTGGATCTTAAGGTCTTTGTTAGCCTTAGCTTCTGTACAGTAGATCTGTAGATCTGTTCAATCAGAGTCTCCTTCCTGAAGCCGATTACATGCTGCTTTCCTCGATCCTGAGCTGTCAGCAGGTTCTCCACAACATCTGTGGGTGCAGTGTCTTTGGTTGCCAGTGAAACAAGTGGAATGTTAGTGGCTTTGGGGGAAAAGCCTGAGAACCTGCACTTTTTGTGGTCGCCGATGCACCTAGTGATGGGCAGTATCTAGATACATGTGCGAAAAATGCTCTGTATGAATTGGTCCACAATTAACCCACCCCTTATATCTCCAGTCTATACTATAGAGTAGATCAAGTCTAGCCTAGAGGGGTCAGCCTAGAGATTCCGGAAATGGTCCAGAGCGGGCAGATAAATTGAGGTCCACAGTAGGATTCCTCACAAGAATTAGGTTAGGGCAATCTACCTTCACCTTTGTTAAGCTATGAGTTGATGCTGGGTCTTAGGCCACAATGTAGGCCTAACTTGTCTGACCCAGCTTCATTTAATGAGATTAACTTTGGTGTAAAAACTCAATTAGTCACTTACTTTTTGTTATCGGAGTGTCTCCCTTCTCCGGTTATGTTTTCGAGAGCGCACTTTGCTGGTACGTCCTCTCGCCCCGTTCTTTGTTTTCGTTCTCCCTTTGTTCTCCTTTTTCTTCTCCTCTTCGCGGGGCTTCTTGTACCAGCGTTGTCTTGGTTTATTCCTCGGTTGGTTTAGCGGTAATGTATCTCCATTACCGAGCACACTCCTCCCACACAGTATATAAATACTAGTGTGGAGAATAACTCTGGTGAGCAACCAATTGGTTTCTTCCACCCAGTTATTGACATAAAAGGAATTTAATGATTGTTAGATTAACTACCTACCTACTCAGTGAACCATTTTCGTTACCTCCCAACTACCCACTCATCAGTTTTCCATATACTGGGGGCCCCGGGAGATAAAAATTTTGGTGTCATTGTCACCAATTTTTGTCTGAGTGTAGACTAGCTAACTATTTAACTGTAAATGCCTGTTAATCTGATTAACAGTGCCTATCCTCACCTTCTCATGGAGAAGGTGTAGCATTTAATTAGAAGATAAAATATACATCCATAGGATGAAACTGTCTATGGTCTTTACCATAAGAAAAGAAAAATGAAAGTTAGAAGATAAAATTACAATTCCCCAGCATCTATTTTTTGTTGTAAAAATAGTCGCGCCTTTAATGCTGTTTGTCGCTGAGGTCTTGTGTCTGTCAATGTTGTAGTAGGATGCGTCACCACTCCTACTGTCAAAGGAATAGTTACTGGAAGTTCAGTGTCTCCAGTTGTTACTGTCAGTGGAGAAGGTTCTCCAAAGTCCATTGTTTTGGGTCCAGACTCTAAAGGGTACAAAAGAGAAATGTCTCTTGTTGTGTCACCCGTTGAAGTCCTTAATTTGACCACTCTTGTTACCCCGTCTGCCCCTGGTCTGAGTTCTGAAACTCTAGCCAGAGGCCAGTATTGTCTTGGAGTACTGTCATGTATGAGAACAAGGTCCCCTACCTTAATTGTGTCAGACCAATCCTTCTTAGTCATTTGTTTATGTCTCTCCCTTAGACCCATCAAGTACTCAGTTTTCCACTGTTTAATGAAATGAGCTTTAACTCTAGTTAAATGTTGTAACTTAGTCTGGAGCTCATCATGTCGTTGAGTCCAGTTTGGGTCTTCTGAAGAGTCTATTTTGTAGTCCGGCAGGAGACTAACTTGTTCTCCCCGAATCAAATGATTTGGAGTTAATGGTTCTGGGTCATTAATGTTGTCACTCACATAAGTGAGTGGTCTATTGTTAATGATGTTCTCAATCTCAGCTAGGAGAGTGAGTAACCCAAATAAGTGTATCTGTTTTTTGCCAATTGCTTTCTTCAAGCAATTCTTTACTGTTTGTATATTCCTCTCCCAGATAGAACCATACCAAGGAGAGGCAACCGGAATATACTTCCACTTTATGTTTGAATTTTTTATATATAATTGTGTGATTTCATTGCTTAACAAGTCATGGATGACTTGTTCACCAGCTTTGAAATATGTAGCATTGTCAGTCCAAACTGTCTTTGGTACTGAATGTCGTGCACAGAATCTCTTAAAGACAGCAACAAAAGATTCTGCTGTAAGGTCCTCCACAACATCCAAATAAACAGCTCGTGAGGCAGCACATGTAAACAGTACAATGTACATTTTTTGTTCAGTGTCACCCACCCTACAGTCAATGCTCCTGTATAGTCAATGCCTACAGTCTCAAAGGGTCTGTTGAGAGTAACTCTCTCCTCTGGCAAAGCAGGAGGATTTGGTTTCCTATAGGGCCTAGCATGAATACGCCTACATGTGACACACTCACTCAGGACTGTTTTAACAGTGATCCTTCCCTTGGGTATCCAATAAGTTTTTCTTAATGTAGTTAGTGTCTGTGGTACCCCCATATGATATACATCATTGTGTGTTTTCCTGATTATTAATGTTGTCAAATAGCTAAATCTAGGTAAAAGGATTGGATTTTTGCTTTTGTATGACAGTTTTGATTTGTCTAATCTCCCTTTACACCTTAGAAGGCCTTCCTCATCCCTGAACAAGTTTAGATCCACAACTACTGATGGTACAGGTTCTTTTGTTTGTTTCCCATTAGTTAAGAATTCTAACTCTTTATTGTACTTTTTTGTTGGGCTTGGCCTATCCAGTATTGGGTTGCAACTTCTGTATAATTATGATTATTTTTATTTAGCTGTTTGTTAATTGTAGCTAAACAGTTGTGAGCAAACCTCAAACAGTAGGCTGTCACCCTAACAAGTTTGTTGAAATCAGAATACTTTTCATAATTAGTGATTGGTTCAACCTTTTCATTTGAAAAGATTAAATTTAATGTCAAGTTAACTTGTTCCACAGGCCATTGGTCTGTATTACAGAGCCACTTAGGTCCCATAAACCAAGTTTTGTTTGACTTCAACAACTTGTAGGATAAACCTCTGGTCAGAAAGTCTGCTGGATTCTGTTTAGTTGGAACATAGTGAAAGTTTACTTGTAGGCTTTCATTAGCGTCAGCTATTTCTTTTAGCCTATTTCTTACAAAGATATTCTTACTATTAATGCTATCATTCCGTATCCATGCAAGACAAATCTGACTGTCAAGCCAGACGTGGATATTAGTTATGAACACATCGTAGTAAGCATCCTTAAGCAATGAAATAGTTTTAATGGCTAATGTAGCAGCCAATAGTTCCAATTGAGGTATGGTTCGGGTAGGTTTGAGAGGTGCAACTTTCCCTTTTGCATAAATTAGATGACTTTCTGTAGGGCTTACAAGATACGCACAGCACCCATAAGCTTGTGTGCATCAGCAAACACATGAAGCCTCTGGGGCTTATCCCTAAACCCACAGCACCTTTGAATTTTAATGTTCTGCACTTTTGTTAAATCAGTAGCTAACTTCTTCCAAGATTTTTGATTTTCATTTGTTATTGGATCATCCCACCCAACATTTGTCCTCCAAATTTCTTGGAGGAGAATCTTTGATTTTATTGTTGAAGGCAGGAATAGACCCATAGGATCAAAAATTTTGGAAGCCTCTGATAATATTTGTCTTTTAGTATTTGCTTCCTCATCAAGTTTAAAACCTTTAGTACAGATTGAATCATGACTGTTAGAAGTTGCATCCAAATACCAGTTCATACCTAAAGTTTTAACTCTGTCTGATGGCTCAGTAAGACCATTATTATCTTTTAAAATCTTTTTGTTTAAATCCTCATTATTTGAAATCCACTCTCTAAGTTCAAAGTTACCTTGTTGCATAATGTTTTGAGAGTGTTCATAGACTTCAGATAATTCAGATTTTGTTGTCGTTGAGCCTATTAGATTGTCTACGTAAAAATGTTCCTTAAGGAAGTTCAATGTTAGAGAGTTATTAAACTGGTTTAAATGATGTTTAATTGTCAATGCTAATAGGCTAGGTGAGCAATTGGCTCCAAACAACACAACATTAAATCTATAGGTTATGAACCCTTTATTCAAATCAAATGGATCCTTGAACCATAAGAACCTAAGTTGGTTCTTATCATATTCATTTTTAAGATTTATTCTCAAAAATGCCTTTGAAATGTCACTTTGTACAGCATATTTGTCTAACCTGAACCTCAGTAAGATCTTCACAAGGTCAGAAATGAGATTAGGACCCTCAATCAAGCAATCATTCAAACTGTGTTTATCACTGTCTTTGAGGCTACAATTATATACTACTCTGAGTTTTGTTGTTGGGGCATCTTGTCGATAAACCCCCCTGTGGGTTAAATAATGACAACCATCTTTTTTAAAAGGGTTATCTGTTACTTCTTCGATGAAGCCTTTCTGTAGCTGTTCTTTGAAGACATCATTATATATTTTTACATTATTTTCTTGTTTGAGTTTTTTCATTACTTTATATAAATGTCCTTTAGCTACTTTGAGATTATCTCTTAAAGTTGGACAATTTATTTTCCAAGGTAACTCAATGAAATAACTATTGTCTTTACACTGAATGGTGTCTTCAAATCTTTCTACCATTAACTGATCTTCTGAAGTTTGATGTGTGTCATGTATACCCACAGATTCTAGCAACCATAAAGTTTGAATTGCCTCATCCAAAGTTTCATTTGATAATGATGAATTAATGTTCTCAGTTGAGATAATATTATTCAAAGTGTTGCTATTCTTACAGGTGTTATGTAAGACTGAGTTGAGGCACATAGTATTTGTTGGTCATGCACTGTTTTGGTTTAGGTCTAGGTTGTATTCTGATAGGTCACCCAAAGGGGCTATCCCTGATGGAGTCTGAATAGCTATACCATTACCTATCTCTACTATGCCCTTATGAATAAGATTAATATAATCTGCCCCTATTAGCATTTCAATGTTAGCTATTGTGTTGTTAGTGATATGTCTATCAGCTATTTTGTAGTGTTTTTTCAAATGATTTATGGTTTGTTCTAGTTTGGGTATAACCAGTTTGTTTTGTCCTACTTTAGAAATAATAACTGCTTCAATTTTCTTGAATTTACTTTCTAAATGTAGTTCCAGGTCAATTGTCTTATAGCTATTTTTGTCCGAGTTATCCTTAACAAAGGACGCAATATTGAGGTTTTGTTCATTCGGGTTTGGTGTCAAACCCAATTTATTAACTACATTTTTTGAAACAAATGTTTGTTGAGAACAACAGTCTATAAGACATCTCACTGGAGTGGTACTACCCTCACTATTCACTAAGTCCAAAGTAATAGTTGGTAAAAGAATCTCAGTATTTCTTGTTACATTGTTTGAACAAGCAGAATGTCCCATGAAAGTGGCATTTTCTTGATTAACTTTGTTTGGGGGAGGTATCTTTTGAGTTTGAGTACTATTATTTGGACACTTTGGTGAATCACACATTGATGAGACATGTCGTAAACTTTTACAAAACTTACACTTGAATCTTAACCTAGATTTACAGTCTTTCTTATAATGTCCTTGGCCAGTACACTTTTTACACAGGTTCAACTGTTCACATCTTTTAGCCCTTTGGTTAAAGTCTGAATATTTGTCACACCCAGTACTACTGTGTTCATTACTTGCACAAAATTTGCAATGTGGTGTGTAAGTTGAGGCAGCAGTTACATTAAAGTTCTGTAATGTAGGTGTTCGTGTATTATAGTTGGTCACATTTGATTCTACAGTATCAAGTTTTGTCTGTTTGGCTGTAGCTAGTTGGTCTCTGGGAACAGTCTTTGGTTTATCCATAGTCTGGGTCTTATGTGTTGGAAAATCTCTCAAGTTGTAATTAGTTAGGATATTGGGGAAGTGTTGTCTTATTTGTGCTAAATTAGGATAATTTTCTCCCGTCTTTAGAATTAAATTATCTTTAACCCTCGAAGGAAGGCACCTAAGTACTATGCTTTGTATAAGCCAAGATGAAGTTTTAATATCTATCTCATTGCTAACCAGTTGTCCTATAATAGCTTCTAATTTTGTATAAAAATTTTCCATATCACTATGGTTATCTTTTATGGGTGCAAATTCAAAAATTTGTTGAGATAATTCATATATAATCACATCTTTATTAACGTAATTACGTTTTAAAAGATCAATAGCTACTTCATATGAATCCCCTACGGCTGGTAAGTAGGCTATCAGGTTATAGGCTGGGCCTTTAAGGGAACTAGTTAAGTAACTAAACTTTTCAACAGTTGAAATATAAGGTTTATTACCTATTAAATTCTCAAATTTGTCAATGAAAGATGGGAATTGTACCGTGTCCCCTTCAAATGTTGGTATTTGCAAAATGGGTAACTGAGCCCTCAATTCTTGTGACTCAGGATTTTGCATGCCACTTAAATTTTGTTGAAGGTTAGCCCTACTTTGATTAAAATCAGAATTAGGTTTTTTTGGTGTTAAGTCAGTCAACCGAGACCGTAGTTCCCTTATTTGCTGTTCAATTGAGCTTACCTGATCATCATCATCAGCGTAAAGGTCTATCAATTGTTCTTCAGCCATTTCGGATTCAACTAACTCTGAAATACTCTCATTAATGGCTATTATTTCCTTCTTTTTAATTTCTAATTTAATAATTACACACTCTATATTTTTTCTTACCTGGTTGTGTAATATTGTTAAAAGTGTTCACAGCCTTTGTAACAGCTCCCAACTTTGCCCCCCTTTTCTTTTTTAACTTTTTCAATTCTGCACTGTCCATGTCTAAGTCAAAATTGTTTTTGCTGGGGATCGTAATGAAATAGAGGACAAGAAGAAATTACCAGAGAAGAGAGAGCACAGACAAAACAGTCAAGTTTAAATTTGGTTTAATCCCCCCCAAGTACTTGTGTGTCACTCAGGTCTAAGCTTATAAGAGAATGAGACTCCTTTAATGTAAATGTTTCCTAGTTAGGCCCTAGGTTGTAGAACTAATTAGGCTTGCTCAGGTTAGGCTTAGGCTAGACCATTTAGCCTAATTCTGCAATTTTTGTTAAGTAAGCTTAAGGTTTGTAAATTCCCCACACACGGACCACCAATGCGAAAAATGCTCTGTATGAATTGGTCCACAATTAACCCACCCCTTATATCTCCAGTCTATACTATAGAGTAGATCAAGTCTAGCCTAGAGGGGTCAGCCTAGAGATTCCGGAAATGGTCCAGAGCGGGCAGATAAATTGAGGTCCACAGTAGGATTCCTCACAAGAATTAGGTTAGGGCAATCTACCTTCACCTTTGTTAAGCTATGAGTTGATGCTGGGTCTTAGGCCACAATGTAGGCCTAACTTGTCTGACCCAGCTTCATTTAATGAGATTAACTTTGGTGTAAAAACTCAATTAGTCACTTACTTTTTGTTATCGGAGTGTCTCCCTTCTCCGGTTATGTTTTCGAGAGCGCACTTTGCTGGTACGTCCTCTCGCCCCGTTCTTTGTTTTCGTTCTCCCTTTGTTCTCCTTTTTCTTCTCCTCTTCGCGGGGCTTCTTGTACCAGCGTTGTCTTGGTTTATTCCTCGGTTGGTTTAGCGGTAATGTATCTCCATTACCGAGCACACTCCTCCCACACAGTATATAAATACTAGTGTGGAGAATAACTCTGGTGAGCAACCAATTGGTTTCTTCCACCCAGTTATTGACATAAAAGGAATTTAATGATTGTTAGATTAACTACCTACCTACTCAGTGAACCATTTTCGTTACCTCCCAACTACCCACTCATCAGTTTTCCATACATGTATCGATCGATACTTTTGTATCGGTATCGGTATCGCTTTAGCTACTTGACAAAAGTATCGATTTATCGGTATCGCTAAGGTCAATTTTCTTAAATGTATCGAAAAAAATCGATACTTCGATACATCGATACATTAATAAGAATTTTTAAATATTTAAATAGATGTTATAATATGACACTACTGAGTTATATTTATGAATATACATAAATAATATTAATATTAAATATTTATTTAATGACAGTACTACTCTACTGGTCACGTCACACAGTACGGCGCAACGTTTAAACACGTTTGTACTTGTGTTATTGAGATTAATTAACCATAATATAGAAACGCTCATATAATATAGAAACGCTGATTGGTGTTGCAACACTATTGGCCACGCCCACTCGGTGTTGAGTTTAAACAGGTTCATACTTGTAACGCAGCGATTCCTCTTGGTCCCCCGAGGCATTTCTTATCAATCAGTCACTCATTAAGTAGACGTCACGCCGAGAAGTTGTGCGATAATGAGTGAAGATATCAATAGTAATAATAACGCGTCAGGGAGTGAGCCACAAAAGGAACAACCTGGTGAAAATGACGCGACAGAAAATCATTTCCATAAAATTAAAGATACCAACTGGTCAAAATCAGTCCTAATAACTTGCGGTAAATATTTTAAGATTGCGAATTGTGATGAGCGACTTAAATTATCTTGCTTGTGTCTCTTGTGCCCTTCAAAACCTGGTGTATTCATTAGTGCTGACCCGTCTTCGTGTTGCAATTTGAAGACTCATGTTTCGTAAGTGCATATAAACAAGTCTTTAAATAGTAATGGGCTGCATGGGCAGCACGTAAAAGTATTGAAATACATTTGTAATTAATTAAAATTACATATTTAAAAGTGTATTTTTAATGCGTTAACTTTCAAGAACTTTAAATATATATATAAATAAATTTAGTTTAAATAAATATTAAATGCATTCAAATGTTATGTATTTTTGAGTTTATAGCAATGTATTTGATAATTAGATAAATGTATTTGGTATTATATACAAATAATACAATTCAGAAGCGTATTTAGTATTTTTGATATTTTAGTGGCGCATTAAGTATTTAAATACATACGTATAAAGCGTCCATCTCTGATACAGAATATATTTTGTGAATTTGAAAACGTGCAAAATCTATTTGCTTTGCTATATACTTTCAGAGATGTCATCCTGATGTGCTGGAGGAATTTGAAGAGTACCGCAAAAATCGCGTACGGAAGAGAGCTGCTAGTGTTACAAGCAGTCTTAAGCAGCCTGAAGTCAAACGTTCAAAGCACTCCATACAAACGACTCTAGCATTTGGCAAGAAAACAGGAGCAGGACCAACAATTAACCAGCAACAATTTGATGAAAAGATAGTCTCTTTCATAGTGGATGGAATGTACCCCCTCTCTCTCGTAGAAAATGAGAAATTCAAAGATTTATTCTGTGGTAAGTAGAGCCTAAATTTAACACGTGATTTGTTTTAAGAAACGACGCTAAGAAATTAGATAGAAACATTGAATATTAATGTATTTATGTATTCATTATAACAATTGTTCGAAATATTATGGTGCAAAAACTTTGAGTTTCTCATATGAGTCATATAATTATAAAGTTTGCAGTTGATTGGTAAAATAACTGCGAACATGTTTTCGTAAATACTTATTCCTTTAGTTATTACCGTATAATTATTTAAAGAAACATAAAGCTGTGATTCGAAAAACATCGTTTGGCTAGCTCATATACACCATAAAATATGAATTATATGATTAAGAATAAGACAATACATACATACCAGGTTTTTCACTAATTTAATTATTTTTACAGGAGTCTATCCATCTTTACAAGTTCCCTCACGACGCTCATTGAGCCGTCAAGTGTCTTCACTAGCTTTGTGCGTGCGCAAAAAAATAAAGGAAGAACTCTCTGCTCAACCGTACATATGCATGACTGCGGATATCTGGTCAACAAACACCGCAGTTTTTTGGGAGTTACAGTACACTGGGTGAGTTTATCCTAAGACCAGAGTTATCAGAGTTATCTGTAGTTACAACTTGTAACTACAGATAAGCGTATACTAGTGTACTTTCATTTCCGCATAATATTTATGAATCATGATACGCATCGTTAAATTTAACCATTTCACGAATACCATTTTGGGTATAGATATTTTTTCATTTCACAAGTCCACGTTTCCTATTTTTGAATGATAGAATAATTTGCATAAACATACTTCTTTTTTTCAGATAAATGATGCCACATTTGAGAGACGAGGTGCAACTTTGGGATGTGTACGATTTGCTGGAAGTCACACATTCGACAAGATTGCAGAAAAGTTGGATGATATTCGGAGACTTTTCATTGTGCGAGAGCAAGATTGTTGCCACCGTTACTGATAACGGGTCGAGCTTCGTGAAAGCATTCAAAGAATACGGCATTACTGTTCCGGAGACAAAAGAATATCTCGAGGATGAACTTCAAGAAGATGGAGAAGACGACTTCATTGGAGAACAGGATCCAAACGAAGAGGGATTCATACAGTCCTGTGTAGACATCGATACAGATTCTAAAGAAATCATTTTTTCAACACATTTGAGATGCTTCTCACACACACTCAGTCTAGTGTGTACCACCGATGCAAAATCTGCGCTGAAAGGACCTTATGCAAAAATACACCATACTGCCATGGGGAAGTGTTCAGCCCTTTGGAATTTCTGTGGCAAGCCTAAAACAGCCGAAATAATCCAGGAAACTCTAAAATGTCAGTTGACATTACCATGCGTCACAAGATGGAACTCCTTGTTCGACAGTTTATCAGTTCTGTTGAAGCATAAAAGTGTTCTAAATGAAACAATGAAACAACTAGGACTGCCAACATTTCGTGAAAATGAGCTTGATTTTCTCCAGGAATACCTAACCGTACTACAACCCATTGCAACAGCACTTGATAGGTTGCAGTCCGACAAAGAATGTTTTTACGGTTGCCTGCTTCCGACATTGTTAGCTGTAGAGAAGAAGCTAGAGCGTTTGAATTCGGGGGCATTGCGTCATTGTCAGCCACTTCTCAATGCAGTCACAGTAGGGTTCACTAAGCGGTTTGAAAAGTTTCTGTGCCTTGATGCATCGCATGAGTGTAAAGCAGCAATACTGGCATCGTCTTCAAATCCTCTGTTCAAGTTAAAGTGGATGACAATAAAAGGCAAATTTAATACTAACATTGTCAAAAAGAGGGTTCAAGAAATGTTGGTTAATGCTGTTAAGAGCCTCAGCGAGCAGACCCCCCCCCCCAGCAACAACCAAGTGATGCTGCATCTGACGGAAGTGCAGATGATTTTTTCTGTTATGAGTCTGCTTCCACTAATGTCTCTGCAACCCAAGATTCCACTGAGATGGAAGTTTTACAGTATCTGGGTGACGGAAGTCATTCTCTCCAATCTCTGAGGCAGTACCCAGGAATTCTACGGGTCTTCCTGAAGTATAACGCACCACTACCATCCTCTGTTCCTGTAGAACGGTTGTTTAGTTTGGCTGGTCACATTCACGCTCCAAAAAGGAATAGACTGTCTGACCAGATGTTTAGCCAGCTGGTATTTTGAAGGGTAATAGTAATTACTTTTAATTGTTAGTGTAATATTTTCAGTCATTCATGTATCCTACAAAATTAAAACATACTTTCATTAAATAAAGCAATTGTTTTTATTTACATCTATAAAACCCATTAAAATGTCGTTGATTTTACTTACAGTGCGTACAAATTACTAGTATAAACAATAATATCTAATACCTACATATTAAATGAATAATTATAAAAATGTACCGGCGATACATGTATCGGTATCGGTATCGCTTAAGACATCCAGAAAGTATCGGCGTATCGGTATCGCCTAAGACGTTCTTCATGTATCGATGTATCGGTATCGCTTTAGCGATTTTCATGTATCGATGCCCATCACTGGATGCACCCATGGTCTGCTGCTGACTTCGCAACCTTTTGAGTTTGCCTTCAGAGGTGAATAAAGAGTAGCATGATTTATGCCACTTGAGTTCCAATGCATTGAAATCATCCCTGGAATGACTTTCCAGTCTTTGTAAAACATCAAGATAGTAGGTATTTCCCAGGTTCTTTCTCTCATCGCCCACAGTCATAGTTCTTGCTTTTCCTTCTGCTGATGCTGTGCGCAGGTCACCAGCGCTGCTTTGGCAGAAGAAGCAACAATCCTCACTGACATCCTGACGTTTCCTCTTGCGCTTGATAACAGCTACAGGGTCTATTGCTGATGAGCTCCCTATCTGCAAAAACAAGTGGGAATGGCAGTATGTAGTAGCCACAGATATATTGAAACAATTCGAAATATACCTATCCTTTAGCAGTATTATTACTATTATTTTACCAGCTGGCACTGTCTGCACTCTTTTAATTGCATATACCAAACCAATGTCTGGCCAGCCAGTGCATTGAAAATATTCAACATGTGAAAGTATGCTATTACTTTTACTATGGTAGTAGTAAGCACATGCGCACCTCACCCAGCATGCTAAATGTAGTTTTAATGGAAATAAAGACATCCAGAGTCATAGTTACATTCAATTATTATCCATAAAATCACAAAAATATGCTTTATGTGCTAATGATACACCTTTAAACACGTTGTTACATAGAGCCACCAGTGAAATGGAAATATTCGGAATTTTTCAGAATTTGACTTTTGTAACCTTGTATGGGACCTTCATACCCAAAACTGAGAGTGGCATCCACCCACATCTTGCTTGCCATCCTCAATACTACTTATCTAAGCTGGGTGCCTGCTATTAACAAAAAACGCCGTTAAGTTTTTTCTAGAGGACTTTTCAATTTTTCGCCGGCCCACTATATAGGGTTATGTCGTAGCCAATGTCGTAACATTGAAGGTCATCATCACGGGGTTGAGCTTCTGCAATTTCTTCGTAACTGAAGACGTCACCACCGGCCGGAAAAAGAGACGTGTTTATTGTCATCCGTGATAGAGTCTATAGCAGTATTTCCACGGCTTTTAATATGACACATGTCACTGGTGAATTGAGAGATGTAGTCCAAGTGCCTCATCTCTCTGGGGGAATAACAGTCGGAGTGGGAATTAATTGCGAATGTGAGAGGCGATGATCCATGAATATGACGAATTCCCTTTCTTCGAGGTAATGCCTAAAATGCTTGATCGCCCGATAAACCGCAAGCAATTCACGCCCGAAGGCGGTATACCTGGTCTTAAACCGAGTGAGAAGAAGACTAAGGGTTGTCAGTCGTCGCCAGACGCTTGTTGTGAGATGGCGGCTGCATTAGAGTCTGATGCGTCCATCACGAGGCTGATTTCTGCTTCAGGATGAGGGTGGGATAATTGAGTCGCGTCAACGAGGGAAGAGTTGGCTGAGTCAAACGCTCGCTGGGCGTCCTCAGACAATGGGACTGACGTGGGATAGCCTACCCTGGAGGGCCGTAGGAGGGTGTGGAAGGAGCGAAGAAGGGCAGCGCAATGGGGAATAAATCTGCCCAATGGGGAATAACCATACCAAAAAAATTCGCGCAGTTTCCTTTGGGAGGTGAGGTGGCAGACGTTCTTGATGATGTCGACCTTCTAGGGGTTGGGGGAGATACTGTCGCCTGTAATGTTACGACCCAAGAATTGCAGTTCGGAGACACCAAACTGGTATTTGTAGGAGTTAATGACAACCCTATATTCCTCAAGCCGCGGAAAAACCTGACGAAGGTGGTGCGCGTGCTCTACTTCGTCGACGTTGGCGATAAGGAGGTCATTGATATAGGAGAAACAGTAGGGGAGACCACGGAGGACGGCGTCCATAAATCATTGAAAAGTTTGTGCTGCATTCCGTAGTCCAAATGGCTTGCGAACATACTCGAAGAGTCCGAAAAGCTTGACAGTCGCCGTTTTAGGGACATCCTCGGGTGCTACTGGGATCTAGTGGTACGCGCGGACAAGGTTGATCTAGGAGAAAATCTTACGTCCGTGGAGGTTGCGGAGAAATCCTGCAAATGAGGCAGAAGGTAGCGATCAGGTCCGTACTCGTGCTGAGTGCCCACGGGACGCCAGTTGCCTTGGGTCTTTTTGGGAACCATATGTAAGGGCGACGCCTAAGGGCTCTTGGAGGGCCTGACGATACCTAATTCGAGCATGCGATCGAACTCGTCCTTTGCAATTCGCAGGCGGTCCGAAGCAAGGCGTCGAGGGCGTGTGTTCTTTGGGTGGCCTGAGAAATATAATGCAGGACGTTGTGTCTGACTGGCACTTCGTGGTTGCAAGGGCGCGTCACGGACGGAAACTCCGCCAGCAGGTTATCGTACAGTGACCCAAGGCGAGTCGCCGAATACACTGACGGAGGCACTGAAGAAAGAAAATTGACGCTTTGCACACTGAGAGTGGTAATCTGGTTGATAAACTGATGGCACCGAAGAGGATAAAATGTTGCAGCAAACCCGCCCCAAAGATGGGCTGTTGCACGTCAGCCATCAGAAAAACCCAACGGAAAACTTGCCGAAGACCGAGTTTGAGAGTGAGGGATTTTAATCCGTAGGTTTGTTTTAAGGAAGAGTTCACCGCAACCAATTCGATTTCCGGGCAGTTATGCAAACGTTCTCGGGAAGAAGGCGGAAAAACTAACTTGAGCGCCAGTGTCGACCAAGAAACGGAGTTTGGAGTTGGCTTCAGTAATGTAGAAATGTTGGACGTAGGGGAAACCTTGAGCATTAGACGCCTTTCGTCGTGAATACGTTTTATTATTTATTATACTTCATTATTTACTCTACTTTCTGCTCTCTATTGCATTTATCGCTTGCTTTCTCTGTACACTCGTTTTCACTGTACCGTATAAATTCATGGTAGCCACGCCGTGACTATGAAAGCCGTTACAACACAAAGGGGGAAGGGGGTTCATTAACACTCTTTGTAACGCTTGTTAACACTTTATTTAATTCCGAAAATGGTTTAGTTAAACGGGGAACGCGAGTGGTAGATTCAATTATAATAATTTTACGTCGGAGAGAGGCACAAAACAATTAATTTAATTTTAAGGTTACATGGCCCCAACTTTACGCTTATCGCGCTGCCGAATGACTGACTCTTTTTGGGGGTAGTCCGCTCTGTGGGCCTCTGTTCAGGATTGCCAACTCTTCCAATTTTAAACAATTTCAATCTAACAAACATACTTTATCGTAATTTCACAATTTAGTAAACAATTTATATTAAACATTATAATCTTAATTAAACAAAAATTAATATTCTTAACTAGGCATTACTACACTCGCATCACCCCCTTGAAAATAAGTTTTTCACTAGGAAAACTTATTAATATCGTTTAATTTAATAATTTATTCAACAATGTTATATATTTTGCAATTTTTTTTTTCTTTAACAAATTCAGTTGAGATAGACAAGAAATAATTAGAATGACAAATTCCACACACATATTTTGTATCATATTATAAAAATCGAAAACTTTATAATTTTCACATTTGCATAAAATAACATTTCACACTAATAATTAAATTACAACCTGTAACTAATCTATACATGCCAAAAAAAATAACGGAAAATTCTTACAGTGGCTACACAAATCCCAAGTTCACAATCTATTCCAGCGATTCCTCATCAAAGATCGCTTTACATTTGAAACAATTGTTTGTATAGTTATACAGTTACTATCAGGACAACAGAGAAAAAAAATAAGAAAAAGTTTACATAAAATACTGACCAAGAGCGCACATACTATTTCACGAAAAACGCAACAAATATGGGCAATAATCGCACCCTTTCACTTATAATTTCATTACATAATAATCAGTACATTAATTTGCTGGACGTTGTTTAGATCACAATCCGCACGCTGACAACGGACTTCTTCAATTTTTAATCGCAGCTCTGCTGCTCACTTCGCTAGAATGCAAGGGATTGCATCAATCAACATGCAACAGGGCAGCACGCTTTAATGGTTCCGCTCTCTCTCCAAATGGCGAAAAAAAAAAAACAAGAGAGACGTCCAATTCTAAAAAGATCAGGGGGGTCGGAGATATACTGAAAGCGGGACCACACGCCAGAGTTGGACGGAATTTGCAATTCTAGAAGTCGATGAAGAAACTCGCCTTGTCTCATCTCCACTTTTGTCGGTGAACGCTGCTCTTCCTACGTCCAGCTGAAAGACTTCCACTGGCAACAATCAAACGATCACTTCGCCGTAGGCCGTTTCCCAACGAACCTACTGTTGTTCTGTATGGACAGTACAGTCTTAGACACCCGTTCAAGCTCTCGTGGCTTGCCTACCGCGTGCTAAAACTCATATTTAGCGAAGCATTCGAGCAGCGTGACCAGCTACTGCCCGAAAAATACCAGTAGACCATCTTCGATCGAAACTTTCAGTTTCTCTTCTCTTCCCAAACTGTCCTGCGCCAATCTGCGCATTCGGTTTCTCTCTTCTGTCTCTTCTCTTCCGAAACTATCCTGCGCCAAGTCCCTGCGCCATTTGGTTTCTCTTCTCTCTCTCTCTCTCTCTCATCATTGGTGATCGATCACCTATCCGGTCGACTAAACTCAATGGATGGAACTCGGATTCAACTTGGTTGCCTCCAAACCGAGCCTTTCGAAATTTTGAAAACAAAGTTTATTCGAAGTGTTTCTGTACTGCTTATCATTTAATATTTAATTTACCAAATTTTCTCGACAGTTCACTTCGAAACAATAACTACACATTTGCTCTGGCCAAATTCACGGAAAAAAAAATGACAAATCTCAAAATTTCGCAAAAATTTAATTACATCTAGCTACCAATAAGGTCACTTATGGCAGTTTCATCGGAGAAGATAAAAAAAGTCATAAAACGTACGAAACAAAATTGTACAGTATAAATTAAATATAAAAGCGCCCATACATAGTAACTTAGTATAATTTAAGAAATATTATTGTTCAAACTACCGTCAGAAATCACATCGATACTTTTAAATACAAAAGACAAAAATGAACCCCAGAAACTTCATGTCATCACTTCTCTAACAATCATGAACCCTCTTGCCCTTTGTGGGGGGGGAGCACACTAAGACGCCACAAAAACTTTACTGGCTATCTAGAAGGCTCCATTTCCGAGTGAACACTCGAGCCAATGTTTTAAATGCATTAGTACACCCGACTAAAGGTTTAAACAATAACAATTTTCCAAAACAGTTATTGAAAAGTAAAAAAGTTTAAATATTACTACCAAAAATTATTTTAATACAGTAATTCCAACTTGAAACTCTAAATTTCATATGAATCCAACTCGTAATTCACAAATTACATCTGAGACAACTCTCTCCTTCAACAGAAACCCCAGTATGGTTTGTAAATAACAAAAATCCCAGTAATTTATCGTTTCCAAGTGAAACTACAAATCTGCATCGTTATACTAAATAAGAATAGATAATATGCACTCAAAAATACATGCAACCTACTGTAAACAAAAACAAAACATTGCATAATTGAGAGCGGTCGCTTTGTTTGTAAGCGAACCTTTATACAAATATCTCTAACCGAATGAAATTGCATTATATCCTGACATAATTTGGTAATCTTTTCTATGCAAACGCTCGAACTAAAAAAAAGGACATTTTTCATTTCTAATACCCAAATTAAAATATCAAATCAAAACATCCTTTTTGCAATACAATCTAAATTCCAAATAAAAATTTAACCATTTTCATTGAACTGGAAGAAATAAATAAATAAAAATCGGCCTACCTATAAAAATAAAATTGAATGAATTTACAAAACGTAAAGAAACAATATATGAAAAGAATTTTCTACACCAATTTCTGTAATTCAAAAAAATTATAATAATATCCAGATTTCGTAAAATGTGTACCGTAACTCACATAGGCCCCCAAAATAAAAATAAAATTTACTGCCGCACTTTTAGACCTATAATTAATAAATTCAATGTTACGCGTGGAAAGAACAATTTAGAATTTAATGCATAACATTTGTGCTTATTAAAGAAAAATCCTATGATTATTTATGTTAAACCAATTAAAATTTTGTTAAATAACTCTCTAAGAATTTAATGCTCAATGGACATATACCTTAGTGATGGTCAATATCCGAACAATATTTAACGATAGGCCTACAAGAAATCTTTCTTTAGTACAATACAATAGCCATTTTACAAAATATCAGTCGGAATTGTCGTGAAAATGAAGGAAAGGAACGGAAAAAAAAAAGATAACTCAGCCTACCTACCAAATTTTATGACTACCGGTGACTTCGATACTATAGGGTGATTCCTACCCGTTTTGGTTCGAAACTACAGTACTGTAGAGTGTGATTCCTATCCAAGGTATAAATGAAAATATAATAAATATAAAATGCTATTTATTATTCAATTTTATTTATTTCAAAAATAGTTTCGGTGCTACTATAGTATGTGGTCTACCTACGATTGGTTAGGTTTAGTCACGATATTTTCGTTAAAACTAAGTTAATATGTAAGTATATAATTATTGAGTATATAAAAAATTTAAAAAAAACATGAATTTATCGAAAATTTCACGACACAATTTCTCTATTTCAATTAAATCAATTTAGCTTATCTTGAAGTCTAACACAATCCTATACGGCCAGCCTATAATCTGACAAATTATTATGTTTAAGATTATTTTTCGACTGTCCATTAAAATGTAACTTAATCCTATTTAGCGCGAAGCGAAGCGAAGCAAAAAGCCTGTAAACCTACATAAACAATAAAATAAGCCTATCATTATATACAACCAATCGAAATATAATAAAAAATTTACTAATGAATCCCAGAAACTTTTATCACATGTTCATGAAATGTCTTACAATGCTATATATGTATATATAACGAGAAAACCCCCTCGATTAGGTACTCCGGCTTGCCGGGCCGAAGGGGCTCGTACACCTCGTGTGTTGTTGGGGTTTCCTCAACTCCTCGCGGGGTGTGGGTGAAGAGTTACCTAGTTGCGGTTTTTTTTTGTTTTTTTTCCCTTACTTTTCTTTTAGCTCTGTCAATTGTAGTATCCCCCCCCTCTGTTTGTATTTTGCAGCCTTGGGGTCATCGGGTGCACCCGCCGGGGGGCATCGCTCCGTGGCTGAGCCGTGCTCCGGGGACGGTCTGGGCGCCCGGACCGCTGCTGCGTCTGGATTGGGTCTTTGCTGGGCCCTTAACGGACAAATCTCCGTAGTGCCAATCTGCTGTTTTTAAAACGACAGTCAGGTTGGGGGGCGGGCTACCCGGGACGTTGGGCCTGTGCCTTGAAGGATGCAGCGGCGGATGGTGCATTGCCTTGGGTCCGAGGCTGTCTTTTTTGTAAAGCTATTGTTTATGGGTTCAATTTCAAAACTTCAATCCCCTCCTGTTGACGACTGGCCCGCCCTTGGATTTGGATAAGACTTCTACTTCTGGTCGTTCAGCGGCCTCTGCCTCCGCTGGATTGACCTTAAAGCCGTATGGCCCCCTCTCGTCCTCTGCGGCGTCTGGCTCTCGTGGCCGGACTCGTGGTGGCCGTAGGGCGGGGTCTACGCGGCCCTCGTTCTCTCGCCCACTCTCGGTTACCGTTACACATGGACCTGTCCCTGCTGTCAATTTCTGTCCAGTGGACAGGTTCCTTGTTCTCCGCCCTTCCGCTGGCTCCCTTCCGGGTAACTCGGAACGGGTGTTTCAGCGTCGTGAGACTAAAACTGGCGTTACGTGAGTTCCCCGGGTATAGGACCTGTCCCTATCGGGGAACGACCGGTTTCTCCCCCTCAGCATAGATTTCGAAGCAATTTACGAAGAGGTCCGGGGCTCAGGAGATCCCCCATCCCCCACCGATGTGGGAGGTGTTCTTTTTGGTCACGTGATTGACCAGTGCACTACGTCGATTAGATGATTATTCCATTTCTAGGGCTAGGAGTCGGGGGGAATCTTCTCCCCTAGCCATTAGCCTATGGATAGGCTGTATTGGGTTCCCGGATTCAAGGGGACGCGATAAGTCTTTCGGGGTACGACAACAGGTGACGACCGTACCTTGCACTACGTCGGTTAGCCTATGATTCCATGAATTTGTGTAAGGCTAGGAGTCGGGGGGGAAATCTAATCTAATCTTCCCAGAGCCATAGGCCTTATGGATAGGCCTCGTATTGGGTTCCCGGAGTGATGGGATCGCCGATGAGTCTAAACGTGTGCCGGGACAACCTGGAGAATTTTGCGAATGGAGCTAGTAGCCGCGCAAAGTAGCCTCTGTAGCCGTTCAATTAATTCTCGGTTCACGTCCCCGGGTACCTATCGAAGTTTGACCGTGGCTGAAAGCACCTATGAAAAGGTAGGGCCGGGGTGATCCCAGCCCGACCGTACAACGCTCTATAACCCACTCGTTGACTTATAAGTAGCGCGTCATAGGGCCTATGACTTCGGCTAAAATTTTCCATCAATCGCGCGCCTAACGCCTCGGCTCGACGGAGCAACTGTCTCCCCGGTGCCTATGGCGGCCCATAGGGCCAGCGATCGGCAGTAAGTGGAAAATGGAAAGCCGCGGATTGGGCTAAGAAAAGCGCCTAAATCTTGTGAGATTCAATGGGTAGGTAACATCTATGCAAGGAATCTACCAGTTGAATTAATTCCCATAGCAATGTGAGGTAGGATGCTGCCTAATCGAAATTCTCACAACTTACCCAATGGGTGTTGTAGACCAGTCTTAAGACGGTGGGAGTTCCCTGTCGTTATGATATCCGCCCTCTGAAGGATGGGTCTCTTCTTTTGAAGTCCCGTTCTTCGGTGGTGACTGAGTCCCTTCTACAGTTGCAGGATGTTTTGGGTTGCAGAGTTTCTGTGACTCCCCATCCGCAATTGAATAGCTGTCAGGGCACCATTTTCGCTTCCCGTCTGCTGTCAATCCCGGTTGGCGAGTTGCAGGAGGATCTTGCCCCCCAGGGGGTGACGAAGGTCTTCCGCTTTTCGTCGCGCCGGGATGGTGCTCTGACCCCGTCCGCTCGTCTGCTCCTGACCTTTGACTCCCTTGTGCCTCCGGCCCAGGTGTTCTGGGGCATGGGTGATCGCCGGTCGTGTGAGTTTTCGGTGCGACCGTATGTGCCTGACCCGGTTCGCTGCTTTGGCTGCAACCGGTTCGGCCATGTTAGCTCTGCTTGCCGCCGTGAAGGAAAGCTGTGTGTCCGATGCGGTGGGCCTGCGCACCCTGCCCCATGCAAGAACCCCCCGCTGTGCTAGAACTGCTCGGGGGCCCACCCTTCCTCCTCTCGGGACTGCCCCGTTTTCAAGTTTGAATTCGAGGTGCGGTCCTTAAGGACTACCGAATTTCTTAGTGCGCGGGAGGCGCGCGATAGGGTCCGTGACCGGGAGCCGCGGCGGGGGTTGTCCTATGCTGCGGCTCTTGGCTCTGGCGGGTCCTCTGGCCCCTCCCGTGCTACCCCGGCGCCTACCGGAGTGGTGCCCCCCCTGGAAGTTCCGGGGGTTGGTGGTCCTCCTGGCGCCGCGGGACCTTCTTTTCTCTCTGCCTCACTTTCGGACATCCCATCTGATTCCCTGCCTACAAGTGCCCCTTCTCCCTCTCCGGCCTTGGGGTCTGGATCTTTGCCTACTCGTTTCTCGGGTGGGGAAAGTGATACCCCGAAGGGGAGGAGGAAGCGTCGCCGGGGTCGGAGTCGGAGTCCTCCATACCCGATCATGACCGCTGCTCGCCCTGCTTCCCCTTCCTCACCGGAAGGGAAGCGGCGCGCTGCTCCTGGTCCGCTCAGGACTCCCTCTCCTATACGGAGGGCTGGTGAGGCGTCGCCTCTCGGTGCCCCGACTAGTGTCCGGGTGTCGGTTGAGGTACACCGCCCCATGACACCCTCGATTACTGACTCGGTTCCTATGGTGGACCCGGTCGAGAGGAGCCTGGCCCTTCTTCATGGAGTCTCTCTCCCTTCGGCTCCTGCTGAGAGTTGTCGGGTCTCTCTCCTGGATCTACCTCTCCCACATGTGGTGGACCTTTCCTCCCCTCCCCGTCAGCACTTGTCTGGTGTGACGAGCCCTGGAGCATCTGGTTCTCCCCGGCCCCCCTCTGGTGGGGAGCCGGGGGTTTCAGCTGGGCCCGTCTCGTCGTCTCTCCCCCCCTCAGGGGAGCCCCCCTCTGAACTCCCTGTTCCACTTTCTACCTCTCGTTCTACTACGGGTGAAGCAGTTGCGGGGTCGGTGGCCCCTACCTCCCCCCGTTCGGGGTGAGTCGGGGAATCCGATTCCGTCCCTGGTTACGGACCGTTGAGTTTGCTGCTCAGCTTGTTCCGTGGCTATTTCTCTGCCTTCTCTGCTTTTTATAATGCCTCTTCCCCTTACAGTTCCATTTTGCATTGGAACTGTAGGGGGCTTTTAGCTAACTGGGAGAACCTTGCCTCCCTGCTGGAGAGCGAGCGGCCTTCCTGTGTTTGTCTCCAGGAGACTATCCTGGCTGCGCGTGGGCTCCCTCGTCTCTCTGGCTATGTTGGCTTCCCTTGCACCCCGGATGAGCGCACACGCCGGCGGGGTGCAGCGATTTATGTACACCATTCATTACCCTCGCGAGGTGTGCCTTTCGTACTTCCTTGCAGGCTGTGGCTGTGCGGCTCTTTTTAGATCGCCAGTACACTGCCTGCTCGATTTATATTCCTCCTCATGACCCTCCTTCTCGCGACGTGGTTCGCGAGTTGGTGTTGCAGCTGCCTCGACCGTTTCTCCTCCTCGGGGACTTTAACAGTCGCGACCCGGCTTGGGGAGATGTTCGGTCGACTAATGTTGCTGGTATGTTGCTCTCCTTAATGGAGGAACTTTCCTTCGCGTGCCTCAATTCCGGCGAACCTACCTACTTCCACGAACCCACGGGTTCATCTACCTGTATTGATCTCTCCTTGGTTCCCTCGATGCCTTACTGGATTTTTCGTGGAAGGTGTTGGGGGACTCTTATGGCAGTGATCATTACCCAGTCTGTCTTGAGCCGGTCGGACCGCAGCCGGGCGTCTCGTCTCGACCGAGGTGCTGCCTTGCGCGGGCTGACTGGCCATCTTTCAGAGCTCGTTCCCTCATTGTCCGTTCGGTATTGAGCTTTGGCTCTGTGGATGAGAGCTTGGAGTTCTTCGAGCGGGTGGTGATGAGCGTCGCGGAGGACTGTATTCCTCGATCTTCCGGTAACCCGCGGACGCGTAGCGTCCCGTGGTGGACTCCAGCATGTCACCAGGCGGTGTGCGAGAGGAAGAGGGCAACGCGCCGCTTCCACCGCACCCGGCGCGCGGACCACTTGATTGAGATGCGGCGGGCGAAGGCTTTCACCCGCCGGACTCTCAAGTTGGCCCGTCGGGCCTCTTGGCGTGCTTTTGTGTCCGGCATTTCCTCATCTACCCCTTCTGCTGCTGTGTGTCGGAAGGTACGTAGTATCGAGGGGAAGCCGGTCCCTGCTAGTCGCCCTGTCCTTCGGGACGGGGACGGCTTCCTTTCGGATCCTGCTGCTGTGGCCGATCGGCTGGTCGGTGCTTTTGCTGCGGTTTCCCGTTCGCCTTCAGCTGCGGATCGTCCTTTATCGGAGGTCACGTTCCCGCCCCCTGGGAACGAGCCCTATAACCGTCTCTTTACGATGCGGGAACTTCGGGCTGCCTTGGCAACCCGTCGTTCTTCCGCCCCTGGCCCTGATGACATTCCGTATGACTTTATTTGGAATCTGCACCCGATGGCCCTGCACTTCTTGCTGGATCTTTTCAACCGGGTGTGGGTTGAGGGGTCGTTCCCTTCCCGTTGGAGGGAGGCGATTGTGGTCCCGATACCTAAGCCGGGGAAGGATCCGGCGGAGGTGCTCCTTGAAAAGATGGTGGCCGTCCGACTTTCCTTTACACTGGAGTCGCTTGGGTTATACCCCCCCGACCCAGTATGGCTTTCGTCGATTTCGGGGTACTCTGGACCCCCTTCTCCTCCTTGGCCATGATGTACGGGAGGCATTTTCCCGCCTGAATCTTGTTCTGGCCGTCTTTTTCGACGTCCAAAAGGGCTATGGCACGACCCGTCGGGGAGTTGTCACGGACCGTTTGAAGTCTCTTGGTTTTGTGGGCTTTTTGCCCACGTTTCTTCGTAACTTCCTCTGCCGTCGCACTTTCCGCGTCCGTAATGGGGCGGCCCTATCTGACCTGTATGTTCAGGAGGAGGGTGTGCCCCAGGGGTGTGTTTTGAGCGTCTCCTGCTTCAATCTGGTTATGTCTGCGCTACCGGGAGCCCTTCCGCCCTCGGTGCGCTGTTCCATCTACGCAGACGATCTGGCTGTCTATGTCGCGGGGACGAGTCCCCCCCTCGTGGAGAGGCAAGTCCAACTAGCGGTCAATCGGGTTGAACGCTGGGCATCGTCGGTGGGCGTTACGCTGTTTTCCCCGAAGACTTCGTGTGTGGCCTTCCTTCCGTCGAGGAGACGGGGATCCGGTGCCATCCCGGCCTTTAACCTTACACTCGGGGGTCAGCCTCTGGCCCTCGTTCCATCAGTACGCTTCCTGGGTATGGTTTTCGACAGCCGTTTGAGCTGGGTTCCCCACCTTCGCCGGCTGCGCGAGTCCGCGAGACGTACCCTGGATTTGCTGGGACATCTGTCGCATACTACATGGGGCGCGGATAGGCGGACACTCCTCCGTTTGTACGTGTCCCTGGTACAGTCGAAATTAGACTATGGGAGTGTGGTGTATGGCTCCGCCTCCCGCACGGCCCTTCGGATACTGCATCCGGTCCTCTCTAGAGGACTGCGCTTGTCATCTGGCGCCTTCCGCTCCTCTCCGGTTGATAGTCTGCAGGTTGAGTGCGACATCCCTCCCTTGGAGGATCGGAGGTCGTTCCTCATTGCTAAGCACTATCTCCGGATCCTCCGTCTTCCCACCTCACCTCTGTTCCAGGTGGTTGAGAGGGCGTTCTGCCGGGATGGGGGTTGGTATTTCACCGACACGGTGACCTCCCTCCTCGATGGTATGGGCACTCCTCCTCCATCCGTTATACCGGTCTCTTTCAGGGGTGTTGAACCTTGGGAGAGCACCTCTGTTGCGTGCTGTTGGGCGTTGCGCCCCGTTCGCAGGTCCGATTCTGACTCTGCCTTGCTTCGGTCTCTGTTCCTTCAGCATGCAGCGTGTCACTCTGCATGTGTTGCGGTCTTCACAGATGGCTCGAGGTCGTCGGGGGGCGTTGTGGCCGCGGCTGTTCCCCAGTCGTTTGCCCTTGCTCCCCGATGTACCCGTCTCCCTGATGAGGCTTCCGTTTTCACGGCGGAGCTCTATGCCATTCTGAGCGCTCTGCAGGTGGTGCGGGAGCATCCGGATGGGTCGTTTGTCATCTATTCGGATTCCCGCAGTGCCCTGGATGGCCTGGAGTGTTTTGACCCTGTCACCCACTGGTCTGACGAATCCAGCTACTGTGCCATATCCTTGTCGCTTCTGGTGGCAAGGAGGTGGTATTTTGCTGGGTTCCTGCACATGTTAACGTGGCTGGAAATGAGGCTGCCGATCGAGCTGCCCGTTCCACGTGCCGACTACAGGTTTCACCCGTGTCCCTCCCCTTTTCCGATTATATCCCTGGCTCCCGTAGGTTTTTGCGCTCCCGGTGGCAGAGTCGCTGGGATGGCGCTACAAATAACAAACTCTGCAAGATTAAACCCAAATTGGGATGTTGGGCCTCTTCCTTCCATCGGTCGCGCCATAAGGAGGTGGCTTTGGCCCGCCTCCGTATTGGCCACACCCACCTGACCCATGGCCATTTGATGGCCGGGGATCGGGTGCCCCGATGTCCCGATTGTAACATCTTACTCACAGTTGCCCACCTGCTGGTGGAGTGTCCGCTTTACTCTGCGCTGCGCGCAGAGTATTTTCCCTTTTTGGAGAGCGTCGGGCCTTGTGATAGGCTTGGCGCTATTCTATCGGAAGGTCCCTACTTTTCGGTAACCGGGTTGTTCTCCTTCCTCCTTCGCTCCCGACTTCTTTACCGGTTGACTATTTTTTTTTTCCCTCCTGCCCGTCTATTGTTCACTTCCGTTAACTGTTTCCTAGTCTTCGTCCTGTGTTCGCTCTGCTATCCACCTTTCTTTTGGTGGCCATGAGCGGTCATACTTTGAAACAAAAAAAAATATAACGAGAAATGCAGTACAAATTTTCGCTCAAACATTTTTAAAGGACCGTATAAAATGTGTATCACACTGTATTTAAATTAACATAATTCACTTACGTACAAATTCAGTGTAATTTTTTATTTTTTTATATTACTCGTTATTATTATATTATTATCACAATTATTACTAATTCCAAAAGTTTAAACAGAAAAAAAACAAACGTAGGTAGGTTTGAGGACAGGAGAAAAAGTGAACGAAATAAAGTGAAAAGAATGAGTCATCGGCAGCAACGAACAATTTGAAATATCTCTCTCCGACGGGCTGAACGAAAGCTAACGAAATAGGAAACAAACGACTCTGAAATTTAATGTCAGACTCAAATGTTTTGACTCCAACGAAAAATCGACTCCGCAACGACTAAAAGAAGTTTTGAGTCTCTAGACTCCATCTCAAACAACAAATTTTGACGCGCGAAAATTTTTGAAGCGACGCGACTCAGAATAATTTGGAAAATAATGGGCGCCATTTTGAATTTACATTTACAATGATTTTTTGCTTAATTTGATAATTACTCTAAAACGGGTAGCGAAACAGAATATCTACTAATTTTCTTTATACAGAGAACGTGAAAACGATCGTGATTAGTCGAAAGAACACACGCACAAATTTTGAATTCCTATTTATCAGACACCTATTTATCAGACACGAAAAAAACATTGCATAAACCTATTTGAAGAACGGAGTGCATAGGTTCGTATTATTAAATTGATAACAATTTGATTCGCGACTGATAGGCTCTATCAGTCGCGAATCAAACATAAATCAATGTGGTTGTGATTTTGTTCGTTTGATCATGTTAAGTGAATAACCAAGTTTATATAATATAGTGAAACAATAGAAGAAACTTTTGAACTATTTGAAGACATTCTTTCAGTCCAATTTTAAGAAAAACGTAAGTCTATAAATAAATATTATTTTCCTTGTTAGAAGATTTAACCAATATAAGTTTTTATTGATTTAGGAGAGTAAAACAATTTTTTTAGAGTAAAACAAATTTATAAGCTGCCTAGGGTCTATGCATTAAAACTAAGCGGCATGCCACGCGGCACACTGTAATGTTTTGCAATGCATAGCCAAAATGTAATAAAACGTTTCAATACATAATACGTACATTGTACATACTTCAGTGGCGGCGAGACTGTGTAAACCATTTGAAGAAACGTAAATATATGTACGTTATATTTATATTCTCTTATACTTTATGTTTAAAATTATATTTGTTCTTAAATGTTTCTTTTTATAATGCATGTGATAAATTTCTCAAATACGACAAAAGAGGACAGTTTTGGGTTGTCCCCTTTATTTGAAAATGTTTAGGACAACCGAACCTGAAATAGGACAGACTGTCCCCAAGAGGACAGACCTGGCAACCCTGGGGGGTAGTCCGCTCTGTGGGCCTCTGTTCAGGATTGCCAACTCTTCCAATTTTAAACAATTTCAATCTAACAAACATACTTTATCGTAATTTCACAATTATTAGTAAACAATTTATGGATCAAGTAAAGATAAGCACCCCCAGCCTTCTTTAATTAGCCTTATAAGGTTAACTAACGAAAATATCACGACCTAACCTAACCAATCGTCAAGGGCGTACAGTTGACTTAACGATTGGTTAGGTTAGGTCGTGATATTTTCGTTAGTTAGTCTTATAAGGCTAATTAAAGAAGGCTGGGGGTGCTTATCTTTACTTGATCCCAATTTATATTAAACATTATAATCTTAATTAAACAAAAATTAATATTCTTAACTAGGCATTACTACACGTTAATGCTCGGCTAATGGGTTTCCAGGTGATCACCGAAACGCCGGTGGTACCAGCATAGATTTGCGTCGGCGTGGGAAATGTGGGTTGCGGAGCTGGGAATAGTGGGTGCACGCGCGACTCGTGCTGCACGGTCGGTTCTCCTGCATTTGTTAGAGGAGGATTATGCATTATAACCGTCAACACTGTGAAGGCTTCCTCGGCATGAGTGTGGATAGGACATGGGGAAGTATGGTAGCCGCGGCCACATGCGGCGCTTCAACCTCGATGATGCGGTCGGTTATGCTTGCTAGCTCTTCAAATGGAGTGTCTTCCCCGAATTAGCCAGCACTCGCTGAACGCTGGGTGGCAAAGGCTGGATGAACAATTGGCAAAGGAAAAAACGTTCAATGGAACGCGCTGTCTTTAAGCAGCTGCTACATATGCCGCAGAAACTTCGAGGGGGCCCTATGACCGAGGGCTCCTGTGGAAAGTAAACGCCGCAGTCGATTTTGTTTCGATATTGCCGTTCTTTCCAGAAGTACGGTCTTCAGTTTTGCATACGGATCCTCCTGAGGCCTATTGGTGAGGATATCTCGTACCTTGTAGGCAATTTCGGCGCTGCTCTGTCACTTGGATGAATTTCTTACCGCTACTTGTTACTCCCCATACTTCAACTTCTTTCCAGGACTACAGTCTTCAGTTTTGCATACGGATCCTCCTGAGGCCTATTGGTGTAGGCAATTTCGCCGCTGCGCCGCCACTTGGATGAATTTCTTATCGCTACTTGTTACTCCCCATACTTCCCCAAATTCAACCTGTATGAACCACAGGCAGGGGTTCAACAGGCAGTGCCGGATTAACACTTTTTGCCTCCCAGGGCAATTAATATTAATTGTATTACTATTATTTAATTGTTATGATTATGCTAAGTTATATTTAATTAATTATATAACAAACTTAATTTATAAAACAAGTTAAAAACCGTAATTCAGGTTGACAAAGCCACTTTCAGCCAGAGTGGCGTATATGTACTCTAGGATCAGGATGCACAAAGTAAAGTTAGGGTTAGAGTTAGGTTAGTTTAACACAAAGACAATCAACTAGTTCAGACAGAAAAGGGAATTTTTATTAGTTATTTCGGAAGCATTAATGAAAATGACCAATAAAAATTTAACATGAAACTGAAAAATGAAACATACCAACTTTAATTATACAATACACGAATAAACACAGAATAAATAATTACACTGTGTGTGTGTGTGTGTGTGTGTGTTTTATTTAACAACAATACACTTAAACTCTCTAGTTAATAAAAAAATACATGAACTTCGATGAGAAAAACGGCGCCAGCCACCACACGCAAACGCAACAGCAACACTGACAGAAACTACTTTATCAGACTCAACATCGTCAACGCGTCAACGAACGCTAACGCATACGCATCATAATTCACACATCATACACTATAAAACGTCGCTTCTAATGAGTTTAGTGTTAACGAATGTTAACAAAGAACACAATACAAGGCAAGACAAAAAATATTTATTACGCATATTCCTGCCACATTAAATTTTTAAAAATATATATTGCGTGGAATAAAATAAACAAATATTTAGATATTTACCGCCCCTTCCGAGAATGCGCCACGGGGCAGCTGCCCCTCTCTGACTCCCCCTAATTCGGCCCTGTCAACTGGCCAGAAGGAGGAAATCCTGACTGCAGCGGCGCGGCGTCTGTAGCGACTGACACAGTGGTGGTGTCGTTGGTTTCCCCAGTCATGTTGCATGTTTGTGAATGTGTTATCATAGACTGTGGAAAAAATTATATGTCCTCCCATTTCACTGACATCCCTGGTGAACTAGCTTACAATTTTTCTATCCTAAATGACCTGCAGCAGATTGTACAGGACCCTACTCGTATCTCCGATCGCCTTGGAGAAAGGCCCAACATTCTGGATTTATTTTTTACCTCTCATCCTTCTTCTTACTCTGTTAAACTTTTTCTCCGTTGTACTCCTCCGACCACAATCTTATATCTGTCTCCTGTCCTATGGCTCCAATTCGGCCTTTTGATCCTCCTAAGAGGAGGCGCCTTTGGCACTTCGGCGCTAATTGGGAGGCCCTTAGGCAGTACTTTTCTGATTTCTTATAGAATGATTACTGCTTCCGTGGCCGGGACCCTTCCGAGTGTGCTGAGCGCATCACGGATGTGATTCTCTCGGGCATGGAGGCGTACATCCCATATTCTATTCCTACTACTAATGCCAAAAAATTGTGGTTTAACTTTACTTGTTCTAATACTATCTGCAACAGAGAGGAGGCTTTCAGAAGATACCATTGCTACCCATCTCCTGACTCTCACTCAGCTTGTATTTCTGTCCGGAATCGTGCAAAATCTATTCTTCGACTCGCCAAAAATTCCTTCATCCGACAAAAATGTGAAAATCTATCCATTTCTAATTCAGCTCGCTCTTTCTGGCATCTAGCTAAGAACCCCTTCAACAACTTTACTTCCTCTCATTTTCCTACTCTTTTCCACTCTGATGGCTCAGTTCCTGTCTCCTCTCCTGACAAAGCTGAACTCTTCGCTCAAACTTTCGCTTACAATTCAACCCTGGATGATTCCGGTGCTATTCTTCCATCTCCTCCTTCCTCTGACTTTATTATGTCTGAAACTAGAATATCTCCTAAAGGAAGGTGTACGGCCCTCATGGTGTTCCTCCTGTTGTTCTTAAGAACAGTGCTTCCGTGCTGGCTCCCTGCCTAGGCAAACTCTTTCATCTTTGTCTCTTATCTGGTGCTTTTCATTCCTGCTGGAAGTTCGCTTTTATTCAGCATGTCCCAAAGAAGGGTGATCCTCTCAACCCTCCAACTATCGTCCAATTGCTTTGATTTCTTGCCCCTCCAAAGTTTTTGAATCTATCCTTAATAAGAAGATTCTTAAACACCTCCCTTCTCACAATCTTCTTTCAGATCGTCAGTATGGGTTCCGCAAGGGACGCTCTACTGGCAATCTTCTTGCATATCTCTCTCTGACTCTTCGTCATCCTCCTTTCGAAGTTTCGGTGAAATTTTTGCTAGACATAAAAGCTTTTGATAGAGTCTGGCACAAATCTTTAATTTCCAAACTGCCCTCCTTCGGATTTTATCCTTCAATCTGTGCCCTCATCTCTAATTTCCTCTCTGCCGAGCTACTAACAGTGCTGTTCCTTAGGGTTCTGTCCTGTCACCGACTCTTTTCCTTTTATTTATTAATGACTTTTTAATTCACACTTCCTGTACTATTCACTCCTATGCCGATGATTTCACTCTTCATTTCTCCACCCGCTTTCCAAAACGTCCCTCACAGCAGTCAATTCATGATTCGCGTTGGACGGCTATGGGGCGCCTGACCTCTGGTCTTTCTGTTATATCTGATTGGGGCAGAGAAAACCTTGTGGCTTTCAATGCCTCAAATACTCAGTTCCTCCCTCTGTCTACTCGTCACAATCTTCCACACGACTATCCCTTTACCTTGAACAACACCCAACAATCCCTCCTCTTCTATTAACATTCTTGGCATTTCCTTTACTCGTGAGCTTTCCTGGAAAAATCACATATATTCGCTTTCTAAAACAGCTTATAAGAAGTTGGTGTACTGTGCCGCCTCCGCGGTTTCTTCACCCCTACTCAGTTGCTGTCTCTGTACAGGGGTATTGTTCGCCCCTGTTTGGAGTATGCTTTTCATGTGTAGGGTGGCTCAACCCACACAGTCGTACTTGACCTGGTGGAATCAAAGGTTTTTCGTCTCATCAATTCCCCGCCTCTTACTGATTGTTTTCAATCTCTCTCTCTTCACCGCAATGTTGCCTCACTCTCTCTTTATTATCGCTATTATAACGGACATTGCTCTTCTGAACTCTCTAACTGCATGCCTCCTCCTCTAAGGAGAGCACGCAGCACCAGACTTTTTACACTTTCTCATTCCTTTTCTGTCCAACTATGTAACTCAAGGGTTAATCGGTATTTTCGATCTTTCATCTACTCAACCGGTGAAATCTGGGACAATCTTCCTCAATCTATCTTATCTCCTGTCTATGACCTCCCATCTTTTAAACGCAGAGTGTCCAAGCATCTCGAAAATCCTGGACCTTGATTTTGGCTCTTTTCTTCTTCTATGTGAGGAGGCGCTTTTGCGGACATTTGCCCTTCGCCCCTCCTTCCTCCAATAAAAAAGTAAAAAATAAAAAAGGAGATAATACCAGATACTGACGCGCAAGTAGCCTTAATGAAAAAATCGCTCTGAAGGTATGAGTGCAGTATTTGAATGAAAAATTATTTGTATTTAATGTCACTGTAGAATAAAGCTTTTGAAATTGTTACTAAAAACCTTTGCACAAATATCACTAAAAAATAATAATGTTCGGTCACTCCGGGGTCCCCAATTTTATAGTAGACCTGTTGACGGTAGACCCACTATAATAAAGTGATTGGGTTAATATAATAACTTGAGGTTAGTGACCCCGCCAAATTACTAGGTTTCTAAACATCAACAAAGGCACTTACCGGTGTTTTGATTTAGATTTTCTTTAGGGCTTAACATAGATTTCCAGCGTCCTACAAGGCACCTACCTAACTCTCTAACTTTACTAATTTAGAGGCTATAGACATTACCCCTACACTTATATACTGTTTAACAACTTCCTGCTTACACTATAACACTTTAGCAACATCACCAAATTAAATTTAGCACCAACGATTTAGTCAGCTACGAATAACCATGTTATTAGTCCAGCCCAAACAAACGAACAGACCACGTTCCCCTGTTTATCCTTTTGTGTTGCCATTCAACTTTCTAGTGACTTTTCCCTTTAGTGACTTTTAGACTATATACATATACTGTATATATACACACACGTCACCTCACTCCTCCCCTACAAATTTAGTCTGTCAAGGGGATGAGAGACCCTAGACGACCTGCGGAGCGGGGTTGATGTGGTAGGAATCGGTGCAACCTGCATAGGCGGGCGAATTGAACCACTTTCCAGAGGATCGGTTCTCTCTTCCGGAAGACTCTGGTCATCCTGCAATTCACGTTCCCATATCTGGTCCTGATGGCTTTTAATAGAACGACCATCTTCTAGTTGGCACTTGACGGAAACAGGGCCCGTTCTCTCCTGCACAGTTGCAGAAACCCATTTTGGTCCAGCCCCATAGTTGCAAATCATAACTGGATCATTAGGTTGCGCTTCTATAACTCTCCTTTTTTTAGTGTCGTGGTACAACTTCTGTTTTTCCTGATGGTATAAAACTCGTTGTAACGTTTCGTTTGGACGTAACAGATCGAAAACTGAACGAATTCCCCGGCCAATCATAAGTTTAGAAGGAGACACCCCCGTCGGTGTGTGAGGTGTTAGCCGATATTTAAACAAAAATTTATCCAACACCACTTGCATTTCCTCCCCCATGAGAATGACGTAAGGCCGACTTGAAAGTACGGACCATGTTTTCCGCGAGACCATTAGTAGACGGGTGAAAAAAACTAGACCCGACATGTCTAATGCCATTTAGATGAACAAAAGAACGAAATTCCTCACTGATGAAACAAGTACCATTGTCGGAAACCAGAAACACGGGTAAACCCCATCGAGCGAAACACGAACGGAGTAAGCGAATAGTAACCCCGAAGTCGTGGAAGTGGTTGAAAAAATTTCCACCCACTTAGAGTAGGCGTCCACAATGACTAGGAAATAGGTATTATTTATAGGACCTGCATAGTCAACATGGATCCTATGCCAAGGTATAGTAGGCCATTCCCACCGATGACGTGGACTTTTCCTTGGGAGATCTCTGTTCTCTAGACAGTTTTGACAGGAACAAACCAATGATTCGAGCTCTCCAACTAAACCGGGACACCAGAAATAAGCTCTCGCCAGCTCTTTCATTTTTGTTGCACCCATGTGTTCAGCGTGAAGTTCCTTCACTAAATTCGACCTGCCTTCATTCGGAATTATCACTCTGTGACCCCATAAGAGAGCCATTTTGGATCGAGAGTCCAGACTGACGTTGATAAAAAGGCTGTAATTCACTCTCAACCTTAGTAGGCCAACCAACTGAGCAGTAATAGATGACCCTAGACAGAATAGGGTCTGATTTTGTCCACTGCTCTATCTGTACTGCAGTTACTGGAGTGGATTCCAAAAACTCTACCAAGTGAACCCATTCTGTAGGTATAGGTACGCATTCATTTGGATTTTCTAAAGGCAACCTAATTAGAGCATCAGCCGTACCTAGAAGTTTGCCTGACCGATGTACTAAGTCAAATTTATAGGCTTGTAGAATCAGCGCCCATCGTTGAATCCTACCTGAGGCCATAACTGGAATATTTTTATTAGGTGAAAATAAACCTAAAAGAGGCTTATGGTCAGTAATTAGTTTGAATTCATGACCCCCATAGATAGAAATGAAATTTTTTTACTGTAAATACTAAGGCTAAGGCTTCACGTTCAAGTTGTACATATCGCCTTTCCGTCTCAGTTAGTGTTCTAGAAACAAAACAGATAGGCCTATCTACACCATCAATGTGGTGAGATAACACTGCCCCAACTCCATAACAACTGCTATCTGCTGAAACTATAAGAGGAAGTTTAGGATCATAATGCACTAGGAGAGTGGACTTCAGTAGTACGTCCTTGGAAGCCTCAAATGCTTCCTTTTGGGTTTTCTCCCATCTCCACTGTTCCCCAGATCATAACTTATTTAAGGGGTTCAAGGAAAGTCGCTTATTAGGCAAAAATTTCCTATAAAAGTTTAGGAGACCTAAATAAGCTTGTAACTGTGTGATGTTTTGTGGAGGTGGTGCATTTTTTATTGTTTCTAGTTTATCCACCGTTGGATGAATGCCTGAAGCATCTATGCGAAACCCTAAATATGAAACCTCACTAGTGACCCACGAACACTTTTCTTTCTTTAGCTTAAGTCCGGCATCCCGGAGTCTTTTTTAGAACTGTGGTTAATCTAGTTAGGTGTTCTTTTTTAGATGAACCTGAAATGAGAACATCATCTAGAAAACAAAGTACGCCCGGAATGTGACCTAGAACTTGGTCCATTGTTCTCTGAAAAATACCCGGAGCCGCTGCTATTCCATAGCATAGCCTGTTGTACATATGATATATAGGCCTCGGTGCGTATTTATGTTAGTTAGCTCTTTAGAATTTTCATCTAAACTTAGTTGAGCATAGGCTTGGGACATATCTAGTTTTGTGAAATATTTACCACCAGCAAGAGAGCTAAATAATTCATCAGGCTTGGGTATAGGGTAGCAATCTAGAAGGATTGCTCTATTTGCTGTTAAACGGCAATCCCCACATAACCGCACTGTCAGGTTTTAATACAGGAACTACCGGGGCAGCCCACTTACCGTGTGTGACTGGTTCGATTAATTTTATCTTTGAGCAGTCTGTCAATTTCTAAATCTACCTTCTCCCGCAGTGCATGTGCAATTGAACGAGCCTTACAAAATTTCAGAGTTACATTAGGGTCTACCTCTATACAGACCTGATGGCCTTTTAGTTTGCCTACTTCAGGCACAAAAACAGAAGAAAACTCCATTAACAATGAGTCTATGTCAGACGGATATGCGAGTGTATGCACATCTGCCTGACCCGACCCTTTGGCAAAATTTTGTCAATAGGTGTTTTCAAAGCATCAATCCAATCACGGCCTAGTAGAGTAGGCCCTTGCTCATCCACCGCTAAAAGAGTTAAGGGATGAGACAAAGTTTTCTTGTTGAGTGTAACTGTGATGGATGCTTCTCCACAAATAGGTATTTGTATGTCCCCATATTTTGTTAGTATTGTTTTAGATGCATGTATCATAGTTTAGGTGAATTTTTGAAAGTTTTGTCAAAAACTGTTTTGGACATGACAGTTCGGGCAGCACCTGTATCTAGTTCCATTCAGGCCTACCTCTACAATATATGGACCTGTATTATCACCACTTTGCTGCTCATAAAATAGGTACTCCACTCCAATGTTCGAAGTATTTCCCTTTTTATGATTTACACTAGAAATGTTATAATTAGAATTTTCACCCCTTGTTTTCTTTGAAAATCAAACTTTAGCTATGTGGCCTATTTTACTACAGTTTCGGCAAACTGCTCCTTTAAAAGGACAGTCCATCTTCCAATGGTGTTTTCCACACCCAGTACATGGCTTGGAAGGCTTTTCCTCCTGTTTAGCGTTCGAATTAGTAGGTTTAGTCGTATTTGTCGCATACCTTTTATTTGTTTGTCTAGTAGGCTCAGTAGGTCTGCCAGGCCTAGAAGATTTAAAGCTATTTACGTGTTGAGCTTTACTACTGTGACTGCCAGAAGCTCTAACATCTTTAGCAGCTGCTTCCCTAGCCGCAGCTGTTTCTACAGCCTGACTAAAAGTTAGATCCTGTATAGCCAATAGGGCTCTCTGGGTAGACTCCTCTTTGAGACCCATTTCAAACCTATCTCTTAGCATTTCGTCCAATTGTCCCCAAATTTACAGTACGGCTATGGGCTTTTATATCTGCAACAAATTCTGCAATGCTTTCATTCACAGTCTGATGCCTCGAATAAAATTTGAAACGTTCATAGATGAGAACTACTCGGGGTTTGTAGTGATTGGTTAGGGCCTGTACCAATTCACTATAGGTGCAAGTTTCCGGTGCTTTAGGAGCAACTAGGTCCATAACTAAGCCAAACGTTTTAGGGCCTATTACAGTTAAGAAGGTAGGTACTTTCTTAGCATCAGGAATGGAATCTGCCTCGAAAAACAACCTCACCCTAGTGGCATAAGCTTCGAAGTCCTCCCCAGAGTCTTCGTAGGGGCTTATATGGTCAATCACCGACATGTTAGAACAAAACCGATTTAGGCCAAATAACGTGAAGTAGGTTAGATAGGGTTTAAATTTGATCTAGTTACTCCCCAGTTAGGGCTGAATAGTAAATTGTATTAGAGTTAGGGCTGAGTAGGAATTAGTATTAGAGTTAGGGCTGGGTAGGAATTAGTATTAGAGTTAGGGCTGAGTAGGAATTAGTATTAGAGTTAGGCCGGCGGGACCTAAGCTATAGTACGGTAGCTTACCCACACAAACCAACCAAATCGAACGACACACCTAGGCTAGGCTACATCCAATTTTCCAAACAACCAAATTGAACTCAATAAGCCAAATTAAATCCAATGAGCCAAATTAAATCCAATGAACCAAATTAAATCCCATCCTCGTCGCCAAATGTAATAACTTGGGTTAGTGACCCCGCCAAGTTACTAGGTTTCTAAACAACAACAAAGGCACTTACCGGTACTTTGATTTAGATCTTCTTTAGGGCCTAGCATAGATTTCCAGCGTCCTAAAAGGCTCCTACCTAACTCTCTAACTTTACTAATTTAGAGGCTATAGACATTACCCTTACACTTATATACTGCTTAACAACTTCCTGCTTACACTATAACACTTTAGCAACATCACCAAATTAAACTTAGCACCAACGATTTAGTCAGATACGAATAACCATGCTATTAGTCCAGCCCAATTTTACCCAAACAAACGAACAGACTGCGTTCCGCTGTTTATCCTTTTGTGTTGCCATTCAGCTTTGTTTTAGTGACTTTAGTACTATATACCACTTTGTTTACTATATACATATATATACACGCACACACGTCACCTCAGTTAAAAATTAAATATTTACAGGATCATAATTTGGTCTTTCGACCAAATAAACAATATATTTAATAAAGGAGACAAAAAGAGCTTTTTAGTTTTGTTTAATTAGCAAAATTCAATCCGGCTCAAGGCTTTGAGACGCGAGAGCCTATAAGCCGGATTGATTTTTGCAGGTGTGAAGGTGATTACGTCGTTGGATAATAAATTGTAGTCCTGCAACGGCTGCTTTAAGTGAAACCAAGACTGGATGAATGAAGTCGAGTGAGTTCGGGATGTCCGTCGAGAGAGAGCCGTGCTTCAGTGATAAAGATCGGAGAAACAGAGAGTGAGTGGAGGAGGAACTGAAAATGACTGACGTTTTTATATGCGCTCTCAAGGCGTGATGTGTTTGGTGCGAATTCTTGGAATCATGTGGAAGTTTGTATTCTCCATGCGTTTCAGCACACGTGTTCAGATTTCACCACTTTGTTTACTTCTACAGGCCGTGAGGAAAGAGGGGAGGAAAAGCAATTTCAAGTATGTTGATATAAAATATATATCTTTTATGATTTCTTTTAAATTAACCTTCAATACTACTTATCTTTCATGAATTTAGATTTTCATTATTTCATGATTATAAAAAAAATAAAATTAGTTTATTTGGAATGAAAGTCCAAATTCATGAAAGATAACTGGTCAACAAATTTCATCTTATTTTTGTTCCTACGACGAGTTTCTTTGTTCTTGTAAGAATTTTCAATGCTGATTACGAATATGACTTTGGAATTTTTGGATCATGTAGGATTCTTGAGAAAACTGCAAATTAAGTTTTACACAACAGTATACAAAACTGTATATGTTGTATAGGACGTTAGGGTGTATCATGCTCATCGAAGTACGAATTTCAAGATTGGCAGTATGTATTCCTATGTAAAATTAAATTTTAGGAGGGGTTTGTTTTCTTGAAATTTTGCTAAAAATCACGTTTAAGTGTTCAAACTTCCACTTTTTCGTTTTCTGGTTATGTACAGAACAGCTGTAACAAATGTAACAGACCGATTTCTTACCAAACAAAACCATTGTAACAGCTGTTATAGGCTACTAGAGTTTCACTGTGATAATTTTCTATGTTTCAGATACAAAGCTTGGTGAAGATTGTGTAGCCACCATGGCTAAGCAAGGACGAAAGACCAGAAAAAGTTCTGGTTCAAAGCTGAGTGATCTGGTGGGTCCAGGCAAGCAGTTATTTCCCACAGAAGTTCCAACCTGGAGAGCTGTGTTTCAGAGAGGAATCGTTCTCCAGGAAGAGAAGCTGCTTCTGGATGATATGAAGAGAGCTCAGTACCCTCTGCAAGAGTTGGCTAAGGACTTGGCATCACTAGTACTGGCACAGTGGCGCAAAAGCAATGCCAAGTTCACTCCGCCTGTGATCATTCAAGTGAGATCCATTGCCAGGAAGATTCTTGTCAGGTGGAATGAAATGATTGATCTAGTGAATGGCAGAGTGAAGGCTGCAAAGAGAGAGAAGAGAATATCTGAACTTGATACATTGTTTGACATAACCTGCAGACATGATATCACTCCCTGTGGAACTGAAGCATCTGGCTGCTCTGGCTGTGCTGCTAGAGTTCATGTGAACTGTGACTGTCCTCTGCCTCAGAAGATTCCAAAGCTAGAGCTAGAGTGGCTCCATTACCAGAGGATCAAAACCTCAGAAGTTTCTGGCTTCCGGATGGCATCTGTTGATGTGAAGGAAATAGTGAAGCAGGCGAAGGCTGCTAAGAGGAAGGAGGAAGAACAGAAGGCAGCTGAGAAGAGAAACAGAAAGAGGAAGAAGAAAAGGAGCTACTGCTTAGAGCTGATGATGATGATGATGATGAAGATGAGGTGACTTCCTTGCAAGAGTCTCCAGGCAGAGCAGCTCCTATTGCTGACACAGATTTTTCCAGTACTGCACCAGACACAAGCTCCAGTGTCAATACTGGCAACTGGCAAAGTCGCCACCTCTGCCAGGAGGAACTACATGGATATCTGAAGAACTGCTGCGGCTGCAGTCAGGTTCAAGGTGGCAAACACTCCTGCAGCAGCCATTGCAACTGGTTTCTTGCAAGATTTCATCAAAGCTGGACATCTATCTGCTGATAAGGCATATCTAGCTGTTGACAGGATGAAGATGTGGAGGGGCAAGGAGTCTGTAATAGATGCCTCGGTGGAGGCCCTGGAGAAAAGGACAGAGGGAGAGGCGATCAAAGGAATTTTCTTGATGGAATACAAGATAAGAAGACAAAGATCATGAGGTACAATGAAGAAACTGGCCGCTTCCATCCTGATATTACTACTAAAGAGCACTATAGTGTTACCTGGGAACCTGAGGGGAAGTATCTCTTTCATTGTACACCAGAAGAACCTGAAGGAAATGAGAAACCTGCACTGAAAATAGCTCAGGCTCTGTTTGAGTGGATTAGTGCTCATTGTGCTAAAGATACTATTGTGGTCCTTGTGGTGGTGACTCCACCGACACAAACACAGGACCTGATGGAGGAGCCATCACTCACTTGGAGAGACTGCTAGGTCACAAGTGTCACTGGCTGATATGCCAGTTGCATATTAATGAACTCAGCCTCAGGCACATGATCATCAAGCTTGATGGTCCCTACACGCACAAGTCTGGGTTCAGTGGCCCAATAGGAAAACTTTTGGAGAAGATCAATGACATACCTGTTGATATGAAAAGAATAGACCCGTAAACAAGGCTTTATTCAACTCAAAACATAACATACATCTGAAATGCAGAAAACAAAATTAGAGGAAGCAAACACTGAAACACATATGCAATATTAATAATATAAGGAAGCAGTAATGGTCAGTGATAATTATTACATTATCACGACATTCTCCCCGCCTAGCAGAGAAATCACCATCCATAACGTTGGGGCTCTCGATGCTCTCGAGTGGAACGTCGCAATACTGGTTCGTCCGGATGAGCAGAAGGAAGGGCGATGTTGTCTGGCATATCTGCTGCATCTGTAGGAAAACTAGGAGGTGCATCCCGGGGCATATTGTCACTCCGATGTATAGGTGATGCGGTGGTGGGGCCTGGTGCAGGCGGTGAGATAGTAGGACAGGGTGACAAATCTCGTAGGGACACTGAAGACTCACGGCCATCTGGGTACTTAACGTGTGCGTATGTCGGGTTAGCCTGCAAGAGCTCGACTTCCTCCACCACTGGCTCACTCTTGTGGGATCTGACAAATCGACGCAGGAGAACAGGACCAGGAGTCATCAACCAGGTCGGTAGCGATGTGCCCTGACATGACTTTCTTGTAAAGCCAAAGAACCTTTCATGCGGGGTCATGTTGGTAGAGGTGGATAGCAAAGAGCGAACAGAATGGAGGGCCTCAGGCAGAACCAACTCCCATTCGTCTTCAGGTATGTCATAAGACTTCACGGCCAAACACACGGATTTCCAGATTATGCCATTGTAACGTTCAATCTGGCTATTTCCTATAGGATGGTATGGGGTTGTCTTGCTGGTCGCCACTCCACGACTAGTGAGATATTCCTGCACCTCACGTGACAGAAACGCCTGTCCTCGATCAGAGTGAATAAAGTTTGGCATACCACAAAGAGAAAAAATGGTGTCGAGGCACCTCACGACAGTCTGGGACGTCATGTCATGGCAGGGAATGGCAAAAGGGAATCGAGAGTACTCATCCACCGCAGTGAATAAGTACTTGTTTCTGGTACGGGATGGGACCGGCCCCTTAAAATCAATACTTAATCTCTCCATGGGATGGGTCGCCTTGATAAGGGTACTTTTCGCCGGCCTGAAGAACTTTGGCTTTATTTCCGCACATACACGACAAGACGAGCACACACTTCTTACGTCACTGGTAGAGAATGGTAGGTTTTTCGACCGAACAAAGTGCAACATCCTAGTGACACCCGGGTGACATAGACCAATATGTATGTCCGTGAGGTGGCTTGATGGGGAAAGCGAAGCACAGAAGGCTCGAGTAAGTGCATCTGGAGCGACGTTATCTTTACCTGGCCGATAACGAATCGAGTAACTGAAAGAAGCTAGTTCGAGTCTCCATCCTTGTATTTTATCATTTTTGACCTTCGTCCTTTTCCGGTTGTCCAACATAAAAGCCACAGAGCGCTGGTCAGTAACGATGGTGAAATGTCGACCAGATAGAAGGTGAGACCATTTTCTAACAGCCTCGATTATGGCTGTTGCTTCTTTCTCCACGGGAGGATAGTGCGTTTCGCTCACATTTAATGTTCTAGACATAAAGGCGACCGGGCGACAATCCTGGTTCAAGGTGGCTGACACAGCCACGTCGGAAGCGTCACACTCCACAACGAATGGAATCGTGTCATCAATGCTACTAAGAGCGGCAGTTCCGAGCAGTTTCTTTAAGGTATTAAAAGCTGTGATGGCTTCGGGGTTTAAAGGAAACGTTTTTGCTTGATACAGTGGTCGAGCCTTATCGGAGAATTCAGGAATCCATTTCGCATAATACGCAAACATGCCAAGGATCCGCTGAAGCGCTGAAGAATTAGTAGGAGGTAAGAGGTCCTGAAGTGGTTTTAACCTGTCCGGATCCGGTTTGATCAGACCGTTTTCTAGTTGATAGCCAAGTATGTTGATTGATGGCGCTGATATTACCGATTTTGACTTGTTGAAGGTCAGATTCCTTCGTCTAGCCGCCGCAATGAAGTTTGCAAGATTAGTGTCGTGTTCCTTTTGGTCCCGTCCAGCGATAGTGATATTATCTAGGTAAGGAAATGCGCCACAGAGACCCTCTTCCTCAACGAATTTGTCGATGACCCTTTGGAAGACTGCAACTCCATTAGTAACGCCGAATGGTACCCGGGTGAACTGATACAATTTTCCGTTTGCTTCAAATGCAGTAAAAGGCTTAGCCGAATCATGGATACGTATTTGATAATATGCACTCTTCAAATCAAACGTCGAGAAAACTTTATACTTTGCTAAATCATTGATCATGCTTTGAATTCTAGGAAGCGGGTAGGCGTCGAGGTCAGTATAGATATTGACCGTACATGAGTAGTCGATACAGAGTCGCTTCCTGTGGCGCTCTGTCTCATCCTTTGCGATGACTATCTGCGCTCTCCAGGGCGATGTGCTAGGCTCGATAATACCTTCGGAGAGGAGGTTGCGGATCTCCTGGGCGATGAATTCTCGGTCCGTCGAGCCAAAGCCCCTAGACTTTGTGGCTATTGGTTTAGCGTCCCTCTTCATGTTAGCGAATAGGAGAGGCTCTGGTATGTCCGCTGCAATCAAACAACAGGGCATTATTTTGATTGGAAATTCGGAGCTCAGGCTTCTCTCCACCATAGTCAATTGTCACCGAAGAATGCTGCTTCTGGAAGTCTATGCCAAGTATGATATCACCGCATAGATCTCTCACTACTCCAAGACGCGTTCTCGGGTAATCGCAATTGCTCAATTGCAAATCCGTAATGCAGATCCCAGTCACGGGAGCGACTACTGAAGTCATAGCTAGGGTAATATCTTGCTGTACTGGTTCAATACAAAGCTGCAGTCGACGAGCGACCTTTTCATTTATAAAGCTGTTAGTGCTTGCTGAGTCGACAAGGTCTGGAATTGGATGCCCATTGATCGTAACCGTGATGCAAGAGTAACGCAGGCTCTGTGGAACTGCAGCTATGATTGAGCAGAGGGAGGGGGAAAAGATAGATGCGGTAATCCTTTTAGTTGTCTTGGACTGACAGACCTTCGCCCAGTGACCCACTTTGCCACATGATGAACAATCAGAGTTTTTGGCTGGACACTTGGCTCGGGGATGGATACCACCCCCACAGAAGCAACACTGTTGCTTTTTTACGGTAGCAACAGCAATCGTAGAACGCTCAGTCTGATCATTTTGCTGAGAGGCTGACGTGGTTGTGTCCCCAGACGGCTGGTAGAGTTCTGTGACCGCAGTGAATTGACCAACCGATTGGTATGATTCTGAGTTACGTTGCGCAAGGTCAAGAGCTCTAGCCCGGTCGTATGCCTGCGTGAGTCAGGGTTTCATTCTCCAAAAGACGCTGCCGGATCACCGCAGAGGAGAGTCCGTTGATAAAGGCGTCACGAACAAGTTCCACTCTGTATTCTTCCGCCGATACAGGTTTCAGATCGCAATGCTTGCTGAGTCTGTGCAATTCCTGGAGAAATTCGTCCAACGATTCAGACACCTGTTGTCGTCTTGTGGCGAGAAGATGCCTAGCGAATATTACATTCTTTTTCTTTACATATAGTTTCTCAAGCACCGCCATGGCGGCACCATAAGTCGTCTCGTCGGCAATGTGCTCATATATATCAGCCGATACATATCTTGTTAGACAACAATTTCTATCAGGGGCCTGATCTCCGCATTCTGTGATGAAATTTTCAAAAGTTCTTCGCCAGTGCTTAAATTCTTTTTCCGCATTTGGAACGTTTGGATCAATGGCTAGTTTTTCCGGGCATAATATACGTTCAATATTTTGATTTTCAAAACTGACTAAGTGACTTTAAACTAATATGTCAAAGCTAATCGACTCTCTGAATGGCTGAATCTCATCTGAATCTAAATGACTTCTCTAAATGACTGAATCATTGAATGAGTTGAATAAATTGATATGAAAAGAATAGACCCGTAAACAAGGCTTTATTCAACTCAAAACATAACATACATCTGAAAAGCAGAAAACAAAATTAGAGGAAGCAAACACTGAAACACATATGCAATATTAATAATATAAGGAAGCAGTAATGGTCAGTGATAATTATTACATTATCACGACACCTGTCAACTTTACTTTCAAGGCTCTGCCAGAAGATATAATTGAACTGCCAGAAGACATTGTACAGAACCTTAGCACTGACCAGAGGAACTGCTACCTACTGATCAAAGCTCTCAAGACAGGAGATTTGAGCAAGGAAGTTGCTGGTCTGAAGTGTGGCCCACTGAATCAGTCGCACTGGCTGACTACAGATGAGGCTCTGTTGATGCTGTGGATGAGGCAGCATGGTCTGAAGGGGGAGGTGTTAAGAAGCTGGAGGTGCTGCTGAAGTTCTGCCTGGACTTCTACAAGATGTATTTTGAGATCAAGGTGAAGCACCACATGAGGTATGGACCTCACCATATTGTGACCGCTCTGGGACTGCTGAGAAGCCAGACCTCTGAAGTCAGGAACATAATCACTCATGTGATAGTTCGTGGAGTATATCATGCTCACAGTGAGAACCTCATTGCCTCTCTCCTGTGCAGTGAGGATGAGGAGAGGGCATGGGGGGGGGTTAAGATGATCAAGAAGATCAGAGGTAAGTCTGAGTATGGAGATATGAGTCTGAGAACTCATTGAAACCCTAAACTGAATTTTGATGCCACTTCTCCAATTACTCTGATTAATTGGGATAAGGAGAAACTGTATGAGCCACTCTTCACTTGTAAGATGTCAAGAGAAGTTGAGGAGCTTCTCAGGTCTCCACTTGAAGTTGAGAACTTCTCAGTTCACACTCAAAGCTGTGAAAGAGCAGTCCAGGAAGTTTCAGCTGCAGCTCATGCAGTGTATGGGCAAGAGAGAAGAGATGGTTTTGTTTGTGCTAGGATCGATCACAGAGAATTGTTGCCAGTTTTCAAGGCAATGCAAGACATTATGAACATGTTTTAGATCTCTACAAGACCTGCTAGACAAATCAAGATGCTTTCAGAAGAAAAAATCTCAAAACATTCAATTGACCAGTGGGGGCAGCTGCCATCACACTCAATGATGCCGAAAAGAAAATAAATAAAAATTGCTGGAGGCGTTTCTAAAAAAAAGAAAATGCAAAACCAAGAAAGAAGAACAAAAAATTCTGCCTGATGAAGAGGACAGCCGCGAAATGTGGTGTATAGGAGACTGAAAATCATACAATTCCTTAGTTTTGGGCCATTTTGGGTGATTTTGGTTATTTTAGGGGTCATGAATCACTTTGGCTGATCTTAAATGGGTCCAAGCCTGCCCCTTGAAATGCTTAAGGGTGTATGTGAACAATATGGAACATATGGAGGTCATTTGGTCATTTGAGGCTACCAAGTCTTTGAAATTGGCCAAAAATCCCATTTTTCGACAAAAAAAAGTGCGATTTTGAACACTTAAATCCGATTTTTCGCAAAAGTTGCAGAAGACGAACCCCTCTTAAAATTCAATTTTACATAGGAATACATACTGCCAATCTTGAAATTCCAAGTTTTTCAATATTCGACCTGAGCATGATCCACCCTACAGCACAGTAACATCCTTTGCCGATGATACGAAGATCAATAGAAAAATAAGAAACCCAGAAGATATAGGATCTCAACAAACAGAGATGAACAGAGATGGAGACAATAAGTTGCTCATACTAGTCATACAGCAGTCCAATTTTTCTGATTCACAATAATATCAGTATAATACAACAGTAAAAATGCATATATATTCATACATCTTCGTTGGTTTATTGTTTTTCTACTCCTTTGCTTTTAGTTAAGTTTTAATTCGAAGCTACTGTTTGCATTACCTTACAAAATTCTTGTTTATTGCGAATATTTTTTTTTTTGAAAAGTGTTCTCTGTCAATGTTAATTTAAATTGATGTGCATATGGAACATAACAATTTGTAAGCCTGATAGGCTTCACATTATGCCCTGCTTCTACATTTGTGCGTTATTTGTATAAGGGTTATTGAATGGGATTGTTTTTGTCATTGTTTTTAGTCAATAACATATCTGAGTTACGGGCCGCTAAAAGCACTTGCACCGAATACTTTGAGACCTTAAATACGCCCCTGACCAAGGACCACAATAGTATCTTTAGCACCATGAGCACTAATCCACTCAAACAGAGCCTGAGCTATCTTCAGTGCATGTTTCTCATTTCCTTCAGGTTTTTCTGGTGTACAATGGAAGAGATACTTCCCCTCAGGTTCCCAGGTAACACTATAGTGCTCATCAGTTGTAATATCAGGATGGAAGCAGCCAGTTTCTTCACTGTACCTCATGATCTTTGTCTTCTTATCTTGTTTTCCATCAAGAAAATTCCCTTGATCTCCTCTCCCTCTGTCCTTTTCTCCAGGGCCCCCACCGAGGCACCGATTATAGACTCCTTGCCACTCCACATCTTCATCCTGTCAACAGCTACAGCAGATAGATGGCCAGCTTTGATGAGATCTTGCAAGAAACCAGTTGCAATGGCCGCTGCAGGAGTGTTTGCCACCTTGAACCTGACTGCAGCCGCAGCAGTGTTTGAGATATCTGTTATTTTTATTTTTATTTTATTGGGTTCAGAATCCCAGCTGAGCCGTGAACGGCCAAGCTCTGAAGGACCAGTTTAACCTACAGCCCAAGTTAAGCTAGACTAAAAACTTACGGACTTGGAGGTCCTATTAGGTCCTACCTCAGGGTTGCTGACTCGATGTGGGCCTACCTTAGGCCTCAGTTGCATAAAATTAAAATAAAAAACAAAAGGGGCACTATTTACGGTCTTCTTTCTAAACCTTGCAACAACAACACAACCTACACTATTGCACGATGCAATAATCTTGTATCTAAACAACCAAACTGAATTGCAAGAGAGCTCTCTATAAGACCACACCCTGTAAGTGCCGCATTCAACAAACGAGTAGAAAGGACGCGCAGCGCCCCAAAAATATGATGCTAGAAGAGTGCCCAAACAATGATGCCACAAGAGCCCAAAAATGCTAACTCTAAATTAAGTGAATTTTTCACTAACCTTACAATTATGAGATATCAATCACCTTAGTCATCATATCGCCTTGGGACAACAATGGCTCTTCCTCTTCTAGATTTTCTACCACTTCCCACCGAAGAGACATTGTTGTCATTACCTTCTGCAAATTTAGCCAAGCCTTCTCCATGAGGCTGTAACTCAAATGTTTCATCTTGACTATCCGTGTTTTTGCTGATTTCTAAAGCATAGAGTTTTTGTATAGGTCTCTTTGATTTTCCTCCTGAAGTCTTTACCAGTGCAGACCTAACTAAATTGTCTTTGCCAACAAACAACTCTTCAATTATGCCAAGCTTCCAGCATTGCCTTGGTCTTTCATCTCCAATCATTACCACTTCTCCCACTTTGACACAATTTGCATTGGAGCCCTTTACATTGCTTGATGGGTAATAATTGAGTTCTGGCAAGTATTCCATCTGCCACCTCTTCCATAACTGATCTTGTAGCTCTTCAAGGTACTTGAACCTTCTGGTTAAATCTCCTCGAGTGCTCTGGATAGGCTGCAAGTCTTCTGGCAAACTGGGGCTTGATGTTAATCGTTTACCACAAAGAAAATGATTTGGTGTCAATGGCTCTGCATCCTGCATACTGTTATAAACAAAAGTGATAGGCCTACTGTTCACCATTGCTTCTACTTCACCTAAAACAGTGCAGAATTCTTCTTTGCTCAAATGAGCATTAGCTAAAAGTTTTTAATGGATACTTTACACTTCTCACTAGCCTTTCCCAAAATCCTCCCCACCATGGTGCTCTCTCAACAATAAACTCCCACTGTACCCCTTGGTGTGAAAAGTAGGATTGGAATCCTTCCTCTTTTAGCAAGGACCAAACTTCTTGGAGTTCCTTTGCAGCCTTAATGAAGGTTTTTGCATTATTCGATATGAATTTATTTGGGAAACCCCTTCTGTTCACAAACCTTTTAAAGGCCAAAAGAAATACATCACTACTTAAGTTGCTTACCAACTCCAAATGGATTGCTCTGGTTGTAGCACATGTGAAAAGACATATATAACTTTTGTTAGACTCCCCTTGCTCATACACAGACTAAACCTGCGAAGTCTACTCCCACTACATCAAATGGGGCAGTACAGACACACCGTTCTCTTGGAAGTGGAGCCACCTTTTCATAATAAGGCTTTGCACTCCAACGCTTGCAAACCACACATTTATGCAAGACCTTTTTTACTACCTGTCTAATTTTGGGAATCCAAAACTGTTGTCTGATCTCTATTATCACTTCTCTAACTCCAGCATGTAACAACTTATGATGCATATCCAGGATCAAAAGTTCCACAAAGTTCCCCCCAGAAGGTAGCAAAATTGGATGTCTTTTCTCCTCTGGAAACCCAGAAAACTGTAGTCTACCTCCTACTCTCAATAAATCCTGACCCAAAAACACATCCAAACCCTTGAGAGCAGAATGTGTTGGTAGAACTTGTAATGGACAGCTGGTGAGCAATTCCCTCTCTTCACCAAATTTTTCCTTCTGCACATATACCACCAAGTATTGCCTGGCTTGCTGAACCTCCTTACTGTTCAGAATTCTTTCCCTTCTTGTTTCTCCCTTAATGTTGTTTGTAAATCTATATACCCATGCTGTCACTCTTAACAACCTTTTCAGACTGCTAATGTCATCAAGCCTCAATATGGGGTCCTGCTGCATAACTTGACAACTGTTCACAGTGCATTTTCTCACTTCACTCACCCATTCTTCTTGAGCCTGGCATTCTCCTACAATAGGCTGATTAGAAGGCCAGTTTTCACTTCCAAGTTTTAGCCACTCTGGCCCATTCCACCACAAACTTGACTGTGCAAGATCTTTCACTGAAACTCCTCGCGTTGGTAAATCAGCTGGGTTTTGGGTGCCTCGACAATGCTTCCATTGCTTGGGATCTGGGTGTGCTTGAATTTCCTCCACCCTATTGGCAACAAATGGTTTCCATTTCCTTGCCTGGCTTCTTAACCAATGCCAACTATAGTGGAGTCTGTCCAATAATAGCTTGGAATTTCATAAAGGGCCAAAGACTTTTGCACTGTAACTGCAAGCCGACTAGCAATGACTGCACCCATCAATTCCAACCTTGGAATAGAAAGCCTTTTCAAAGGTGCTACTCTGCTCTTTGCAGCACCAACCCGCAATTTACTTCCTCTTTAAATGTGCCTCTTATATAAATACAAGTTGCATAGGCTTCCTCACTTGCATCACAAAAGATGTGCAGCTCCAAATTATCTGGACTATTGTTCAACTCTCCAAAGTACCATCTTGGGATTTCAATGTCTCCAACATGTGCCAATTCCATGAACCAATATTTCCACCTTACCACCATATGATCCGATAACTCTTGGTCCTAATCAAGTCCAATTTCCCAGAGGCTCTGAAACCAAATTTTTACTTTATCACAAATGGAGCCAGGAATCCAAGAGGATTAAAGACCTTTGAAGCCAAACTAAGAGTTGTACGTTTTTTCCACCTTGTCTCATTCTCAGCCAGCTCTACTAAAGATTTCCCATTGAAGGTAAACAAATCCTTTCCTTGCTGCCAAACAATGCCTAGCACCTTTGTGTCTATTGCCCACAACTTAATACTAGAATCCTCAATACTTTCTGCTGCATCAGGTACTACACAGGATTGACTCATAAACTGTTGTAACTGAAAATGATTGGTCTGCCATTTTCTAAGCTCCATGCCAGCCTCCCTCATTATAGCTCTAGCCTCCATGAATATCTGTTTAGCCATTTCTGTATTATCCATGGAACACAGCAAATCATCAACATAAAAATTTTTCCTTATGTGTTCAATAGTGTTAGGAGAGCCTTCAGAATATTTCTTAAAATTGTACTACATAGTAGCTGCCAACAGAAATGGACTAGAGTTGAGGCCAAACAACATTGACTTCATTCTATATGCTTGAACCTTAGGTTCATTTTCCAACAAGTCTTTCGTATCCCCCACAGATACCTTACTGCATCTCTGTCCTCTGGCTTTAACTTTATCCGCAAAAAGGCTTGCTTCACATCTGCAGTCAATGCTACTCTACCAAACCTGAATCTCAGTAACAAGGAAAATAAATCTGCATTTAAATTTGGCCCAGCATCCAAACAGTCGTTCAAGGACACACCACCTTTGTCCTTGGCTGAGCCATCAAAAACTACCCTCAGTTTGGTGGTATTTTTGTCTCGCCGTACCACTGCATGGTGTGGCAGATAATGTGCCTCCTGGCTCACCAGCTCACCTTGCACCCTTTCAGCATAGCCCTCCCTTACATAGCTTAGGATGGCCTCATTGTATTCAATTAACTCCTCATTTTTCCTTAGCCTGTACAATGAAGTCTCCAACCTCCTCTTAGCTAGCTGAAGGTTTGAACTGGGTTTGCAAGAATCCTTCCAAGGGAGGCCAATTTCATAGCAACCATCTCTAAACCCAATCCCTTTTTAAAATTGCTCTAAAACATTACTGTTCACTGGACTCGCCTGCTTCTCCTGTTTGTCCTTTATGCCAATAGATTCAAGTTCCCAAAAGGCTTTCAAATGCCTTTCCAAACCATGGTTGTTCTCCTCAATCTTAACAAAAAGAGCTTTAACCTCCATTTCATTTCAATAGCTACCATGTAGCATCCAGCCTAGCTTACTTTCAATAGCTACTGGACCTCGAGATGTGCGGACAATATTACCAGTGATGAAGTCCCAATAATAGTCAGCTCCAATCAAAAGACTAATATCTTCTGTTCCTTCAAACTTATTATTGCCCAAATTAATTCCTTTAACTCGCAATTCTTGGACACATGCCATATCTAAACAAGTAGTGACTGGAGCACAAAGTTCCTCAATCTCTACAGCTTGGACCTTGATAGTGGGACCGTGTGGTAACAGCCCCTTAACCAGAACTTCTACCTTCTTAACTTTGGTTCGGTTTTGAACGGAACCCCCAAACCCAGAAATTCTTAAATGTTCCATCTTAAGTTCTTTAAACTTCAATTTTCTGGAAATTCTGGTCTTAATAAAACTACACTGGCTACCACTATCAAACAACACTCTTACAGTAGCTTCTCCAGCATTCCCAATTAATAATGCTGCAGCTGTTTGCAATAATCCCCCTTTACTTTTACTCCCTTTCATAGCATAGCAGTGGCATGTGCCACTGATGTCTCTACTTCAGGGGTAGGCCTACTAGGAGTGTTTTCACACAATAATGGCTGATGCCGGCCATGGCATTTTTGCACAAAATTTTAAACTTACAAAACCTTGCTCTGTGACCTTTCAAAAAACATTTAAAACATGCTGTGGACTTAGTTACCCTGTCCTTTCTCTCCTCAAAAGGTAAAGACTCAGCCACCTCACATTTATATGACTTGTGGTTGCCTTCGCAAAATATGCATTCCTTGATTCCCTTTAATTTATTCTCAGAGGATGCATGTAGAGCTGACACTGTACCTGAGCTATTCCTTTTTGTAGAAACTTTGGTGCTGTGCCTGCCTTTGTCCCCTTGTTTAACATCCCACTGTGCAAACTCACTTCCTTCTCGTTTTGCTAACTATGTGCCTAAAAGACTTAACATCTGCTGAAGGGGGATGTACACATGTTCTGTAGTGTGTCCCCTACTTAATTCAAGCAAAATTGAGCTAGGCAATTTAGACTCCAGTAGAGTGACCAACATTATACCATACCTTTCCATTCCTACACCCAAGTTGTCCAGGGATCTAGTTCTAACTTCAAATTCATCATATAACTGCCGTAACTCCTTGACACTATTGGGATTATTAACAGGAGGTATAGGCCAGTGATGGGCAGTATCTAGATACATGTATCGCCGATACGTATCGATCGATACTTTTGTATCGATATCGGTATCGCTTTAGCTACTTGACAAAAGTATCGATTTATCGGTATCGCTAAGGTCAATTTTCTTAAATGTATCGAAAAAAATCGATACCTCGATACATCGATACATTAATAAGAATTTTTAAATATTTAAATAGATGTTATAATATGACACTACTGAGTTATATTTATGAATATACATAAATAATAATATTATTAAATATTTATTTAATGACAGTACTACTCTACTGGTCACGTCACACAGTACGGCGCAACGTTTAAACACGTTTGTACTTGTGTTATTGAGATTACTTAACCATAATAACCATGCGTCGCATGAGTGTAAAGCAGCAATACTGGCATCGTCTTCAAATCCTCTGTTCAAGTTAAAGTGGATGACAATAAAAGGCAAATTTAATACTAACATTGTCAAAAAGAGGGTTCAAGAAATGTTGGTTAATGCTGTTAAGAGCCTCAGCGAGCAGACCCCCCAGCAACAACTAAGTGATGCTGCATCTGACGGAAGTGCAGATGATTTCTTCTGTTATGAGTCTGCTTCCACTAATGTCTCTGCAACCCAAGATTCCACTGATATGGAAGTTTTACAGTATCTGGGTGACGGAAGTCATTCTCTCCAATCTCTGAGGCAGTACCCAGGAATTCTACGGGTCTTCCTGAAGTATAACGCACCACTACCATCCTCTGTTCCTGTAGAACGGTTGTTTAGTTTGGCTGGTCACATTCACGCTCCAAAAAGGAATAGACTGTCTGACCAGATGTTTAGCCAGCTGGTATTTTTGAAGGGTAATAGTAATTACTTTTAATTGTTAGTGTAATATTTTCAGTCATTCATGTATCCTACAAAATTAAAACATACTTTCATTAAATAAAGCAATTGTTTTTATTTACATCTATAAAACCCATTAAAATGTCGTTGATTTTACTTACAGTGCGTACAAATTACTAGTATAAACAATAATATCTAATACCTACATATTAAATGAATAATTATAAAAATGTACCGGCGATACATGTATCGGTATCGGTATCGCTTAAGACATCTAGAAAGTATCGGCGTATCGGCGTTCTTCATGTATCGATGTATTGGTATCGCTTTAGCGATTTTCATGTATCGATGCCCATCACTGGGTATAGCTAAAAGTTCGCGGAGGTGGCTTTTAATTAAGATCTCTGGCTTACCAAACCGTTTCTTTAATATATCCAAAGCAACATTATAATTAGCCTCTGTTAATGCTAATCCTGCTATTGTCTTTGCTGCCTCCCCTTCCAAGAGGGACTGCAAATAATTAAACTTCTCCACCGCACTTAACACTTGACTAGAATGAACTGCTGATTGAAAACTGTCTGCCCATCCTTGCCATTCCTGAATACTCCCAGAAAATGTTTTGAGTACAAGCCTCGGTAATTGAACTTCACTATAATATATTATTTTATTTCTTTTAAGTAGGGGATGGCTGCGGAATTAACAATAGACGAGAGGGTGAGCTTGGTTTTAATGTATGAATAACAGGTACAACAAATCGATGAATCGGTAAAGAATTTAAATTCTGTACCGACTCATCGATCTGTTGTACCTGGTATTCCATATACTAAAACCAAGCTCACCCTCTCGTCTATTATTAATTTCGCAGCCATCCCCTACCTAAAGGAAAAACAATAATATATTACAGTCAACACTGAAAATTCCTATGATGTGCGACTTTTGCCCACCCTGTATATATATATATTTTTCAATTGGGGTTGTTTAACCTCCTTCGCAACATCTAAGGTCATATGACAGAGGGGACCTACAGCTTTACGTGGGATCCGAACCACGGGTCGCTACATAATCTGGGCGCAGACGACGGTCTCCTATCCAACTACTACCAATGTCGCTTAACTTCGCTGATCTCCGGGAGGCGGTGTTACGACATTGGCCACGACGTAGCTTCACAAACACCACATTTTGCTTTTTTTCAAATAAACTGAATTGCTGGGTGGGGTACTGACCAACCACCAATATAGAATACCAAATTTTTCACCCAAGTAACTGGCGCACTGAAGTCTGCAACCTTCGCCTACGAACAATAGTAGTATAGCCGCAAAAGGTTAGAGTGCAGGAATGTTGCAAGTGATTACGTAATGTTGCAAAGGGGGTGGGGGTGTTGCAAAGGGGGGTGGGGGTGTTGCAAAAAATTTAAAAAAGAAAAAAAAAGAAAAAAAAGAAAAAAATTACCCCAAAGGGTCCTTTGTTGCCAACCGGGGTTGCAAGGGGCATGCAACTTGGGGGCGGAGTTCTCCCCCAAGCTATTCCCCCCAAAGGGCCAGAAAGGAGAGAAAGGAGGAGAGGTGTTCACCTGGCAGGAGCCAAATGCATATTAAGAATTCAGCCGAGTAGGCGTTGTTTTATAGGCTCCTAATCAGCCAGTTGGCTTAGAAGGCGTAAATGGCTTGAGTTGCCAGATAGCGCCATGTATTCGCTATATATTTAATTCTAATCGAAGACTGAGTTGCCAGATGCCACTTTTTAGCAATACCATTGTATACATTATTATAGACTCCTAATCAGCCAGTTGGCTTAGAAGGCGTAAATGGCTTGAGTTGCCAGATACCGCTTTTTAGCGATACCATTGTATACATTATTATATTTCTTAAAAGTTGGTTTAGAATACCGGTAGTAGGTTTAGAAGGCGTAACATGATATAATCAAGTAAAACCACATTGCATCATTCTGTTTATTATAAATATATAGAAAATAAATATACATTTCAATAATAATTGAGGAATATGCATATAATCATAACAGTAGAGGAAATATATATACACAATTATGGAGATATATATAAAATAAATATACATTTCAAATAGAAATAAATATACATTTCAATAATAATAGAAATATGCATATAATCATAACAGTACAGGAGAAATATCACGCAAAATATATAAATACATTTCACTTTTTTTCAAAATACTAAACTCGGTCTTAATCGAGTTTACAATTACATCATTATTGCTCTGCATTACGCAGTATATGCGGCTTAATAATATTTCACCGCTTAAAGTATAGGGAAACCTGTATTCGATATGAAGGGCTTTCATATCGTTCAGTACTATTTTTGTTCCCACTTTACAACCGGTTGGTAAGTCATCTTTAAATACGTCTAGAATACAATCAAAAGCACGCACAAAGAGTTCATCGTTAGCTACATTATTAAACACAAGTTTATAAGCACGCTTTTCCAATCGAGGGTTTATTTCTACCGACTCGAGCTTATCAATCGTGAACTCACTCAACATAGCGGCAATTGAAATAATCTTCTAAATCGTTACGACAACTGCGCGTTATATAAAGAAATAGTTCTTCAGGGTGAACGGTGTAGGTGAGCTCAGCCTTGTACCGATCAATTGCTTTGTACCAAAGTTCATGGTATTTCAAAGAGTCTAAACTTTTTAAATAAACGTCCAGCACTAGACCATTCTCACCAGCCCTACACTCGGTAAACCCATCGAGCAGAGCGGTGTAGGCGTATTCAAGTACTGTATCAAAATAAAGCATGTCCGTAACACGCGCGTCTAATATAGGTTTCAGCTTGCGGAATCCGACGATTTCAAACATTCTGTCGAGGATGAAACGGTTTCGCGTAGGAACAAGAGCGTTATTATCAGAAGCATTCTTCCACATCAGCCGTATATCAATGCACGGCCGATCGTTATTTATACACAACGTACATACAACGGCGTATGAGGATGCGTCACTAATCTGCTCTCTTCTTGTACCTACGTTAGCAGGTATTTTATAACGATCTTCACTCCACTTCTCAACTATCACGAAGATTCTATTCATCTCCTCGACACTTAAATAAACCCGTTTGTTTGTTTGTCTACATTCCGTTTCCAGTACATAGCTAATGGTACCGGAATTACGCCTGAACACGCGCAACGATTTCGTCACGGACACATCGTACGAGGCGTTGAGAATGCTGCTCAAAGGAAGTTCCATCGTATTCGAGGAGCGCACGTCCACTCGGTTCAAGCTCTGAGATAACTATGAGCCGTGTGAGGCACGCAGGTAGGCAGGAACGGTTCGACGGGCGGCTGACTCGATGATACGTGAATGGGCTTGTTCGTATGATCCGCGAGTCGTACCGAATTGCTGTACATATTTGTTTTTCCGGTACAAGAATTAATTTCATCACTACCAGCCTACGCACCAGACATTTTACCTCAGGATAAGAACTAGGAACATTTTATGTTTTACTAAACATCTTCACACTCCGGCGCACTATTTGAGAGGAACATATGCTCATATTTTTCCTTCCTGCCCATCAAACGATACTCGTCTCTAAAGTCTGTTAAAAACTCACGCAGGGCACTAGCCACAACCTCACTACGAACCTCATTATGATATACGTTAATATAGTGATAAAAATACTTAAGATTGTCCATGATCACGAGATTCACATTTTCAGTCGTAGGGTATAAGTAATCGACATGGTGTAGCATGACGTAATACCGCTTGTCACACCACCCATCCGTAAGACTCATTATCCATACCTGCTGCTTCTCTTCTGCACGCGTTGTTTCTTTTACTTCACGGTGTATGTGTGACTTTATAAAGTTTAGCTCTGCAGTATACTTCAGCACATCGTCTGTGCAACGAAAGCCTTCAACGGTCTCACCAGAACATCCGTAGAGTATTTGTACATCTTGGAATTTCGCACAATCCAATGTGTTTTTAAAAGAGGTATAGGAGGGAGGAATAGGAAGTTTTTCGGTATCCACCACATCCTGACACTTTGCTGAATACCATTTCATAAACGTTGTACAAGCAATATTAAAGGTAGCCATTTGAATACACGTCTGATCTGAATACACGTCTGATCTCTCGGGCTTACTGCAGTCGACTGACCACGCAGGGACTCCCAGAACACACACACACACAAAGGAGAAAGTGAAACGCTAATTGAAACATGATTTATTTAATAAACGAGATATTCAAGTTATATATATTTACAAATACGATTTAATAAACGAGATATTCAAGTTATATATATATATTTACAAATACGTGTAATAAATCAATAGATACTTTACAAATACGATTTAATAAACGAGATATTCAAGTTATATATATATATTTACAAATACGTGTAATAAATCAATAGATACGATTATATACAAGACAAATACGTGTCAGTTAACAATAGAAGCATCAAACGTTTTGGTATCCAAAGGGTACGGTATCATAGGTACCAGGTAACTGGTGTTTCCTATAGGTGTTACGGCACACCTTCGTACCCCTAAGTTCCTTCACGCCCCCCTTCTGCGCCCGAAAATTGTGGGTGCCTACAATTAGTTGGGGAGGTTGTTCGCCCTCATCATCGTCCAAACATACTAGATCCTTCAACGATTCAAAGTTAACAACCCGCCGATTCGCATGGTTGAGCGTAATACCCTTTGCCTTCACGATATATTTCATTTCCTCCCCCACCCTGACCCGTACCCCATAAGTCTTAGGTCCTGTTGAGACAAAAGAGTCGGCGTATGCGTTGTCCCCATACTCATCCTTGATCTCATCAGTGAGCTCGCCGAGGAACTCCCCAATAGCGGGCATGTATTCACCCTCCCTCTCTGTGAATATCACGCTATCTGTATCGGCGTACAATACTCTCCGACCAAGAGAATGCAATAGACCCCAAAGTTTTATACGGGCGTAGGCTGTTGTGAAGCTGGCCACAGGTATGTTTGTAACCCTTGAGGTATCTGTGGAAAATTCAGTGTTGTACTTTATTATGTAAGTATTACCTACATTCACGATCTCCATGACCTCTTTATCGGGAGCATTGGCATAATCCCAGACATCGCTATAACTTTGTGCCAAATGAATGCTCCCTCTGCCGGTATTCTGCGCAAATTTTCCCCATAGACTGTTTAGACACAACTTTGCACTAAAGCGCTTGCCAGGATTCTTTACAATTTGGACACGATCAAGTTGTATACCTTCGCGGTCGCGGTAACGTTGAATATAGGCAGACTTTCATCTTCGGTATCAACTCCTCGCGGATACCTGATGCCTCAACCTTATCCTTCAAAAGGCTTATATATGGTGTGAAAAGGTTGGGTAGCTTCTGAAACCTCCACACCTCATGTATCTTCAGTATTCTATAACCATGGCGTACGGCTAGGGCCAGCTCAGGACTTGTATATACGCCTCTGATCTTACGCTGGTGGGGTATATGGTTACAATCGCCGTTATCCTCTTCCGCGCACTTCACGCACAGGGGAAACATGAGCTTGTCGTCGATAACGACAGGTAAGATCGGCATCCATAAATTGCGTGAGGGGAGTACGTCTACGAAAGAGAGCCCAAAGTAACGATCATTCAAATTTTTTGAAAATTCATTGATGGAGGGTAGGCTAGGTCCCACCAGTTTCTCAGGAGCACCCACGGGGTACGGATTGCTCTTCATCACGTATGGGTATAAAGAACAGAAATCGTAGTAATGGAGCTTCACGCCCTCCGTAGGTGGAAAGTATAGTCTGAAAGGATTTGTACGTCCTCCAAACAAGCTATCACCACATTTGAGAGGATCCAGCACCATTGAACGCTTGATCGTGTTTATTTCCTCACGGTACACCTCGTCTGTCTCCATCCGTGCATCATATTCATGCTCCCACAAGACTTTGTGAGTGAACTGTGATCCTACAAGTTGATCGCGGGTGCGGGTCGATGCAAGACAGTCGGCAGGAGACCTACCGTGGATATCTCCAGCGATTCCGCACTCAGGACGGGGGCATCCATGCCACCAGCAACCGTTAAAGGAGTACACAGTCTTCACACCAGTGACACGGTTTTCACTTAACCCATCAACCCAAAAAACACGTCCATTAATCTTAATGGGTACTTCACCCGTGTTGCGGGCGTGCTTTATGTATATACCTGTCTGTTGCTGTAGGTGTATGAGCCAGTAAATAGCCTTGTGTCCGTAACTGCGGGGGTTGTTTCGGTGAATAATGGCTAAGGTGTCTTTAGGCATGAAGTTATTCTTGAACACCGTAAAACATAATGATGCGATGGTGGTTGCGACTTGCAGCGGATCGCATTTGAAACGGGCTATGTACATCCTTCTAAAGGCCTGAAAACATACTCTAAGCACGCGCACATCGTTCACGCAATAACGCTCACATTCATCAGCTATATTATAAGGGTTACTTTCATTAAAACTGTTGTATTATCGATCAAAGTCTTCACGTTCATCCATACAGTCAAAATAATGTTTGGGCGGTGGTGGGCCTACGTAGTTTAAAGTCTCGCTGGTGAGGAAAGTGTAAGGGAAGTATCCTTTGGAAACTTCAGCTGCTACTCCCATCACCTTGGGTAGCTTTGCTAATTTACAAGGTGTGAATAATAAAGTATCTTTAAATTGTACATTGCCTCTTATCTGCATCTGTATTAATTTGTTGCCTCTTTTCAATGGATCACCTGTAAATATCTCAGAGGATTCGTGTTCAAGCAACTCCTTATAAAGGAACTGCGTGTCAAACTTTGCCCCGTTATGGGCGAGAATATACACAGTCATTTTTTTGAACTTGTCGGCTAACTTGACAATATAGGACACAAATAGTTTCACAGGACTATCGCGGACATTCGTTCTAAAAACGTTTGTCCGTTTACCACATTTGGGGCACTCGTCACATTCGATACCTATACACTCATCACAGATGGTCTGGCTCACAAGTAAATGTGGAATTACCTCTTTGGTTTCAGCGTTCGTATATGTTTCTATATCGTAGTACACAGTTATACAAGGGTTATTTTTAGGCTTAGCATCTTTCATATAACATACATGCTTTACTCCATCCGCCTTATATTCCTCCTGGCATGTAGGACAGTGAATTACGTCACACTTGTGCTTAAATTTTCCCCAATTATCCATTGTGTGAAACATACCACATTCACAGATTCTCATTTTCCTGCACGTGCCAATTGATTTATGGAAATCAAAACAGCTATTATTATTGAAAAATGTGCGTCTACATACATCACAGTCTCTCTTCTCAGCTTCAACTACACGGCTTTCACATTTGGTGCTTTTACACTGCTCACATACCATGTGACATTCTTTACAATGTCGCACAATATCATCCGCAAACTCCAGGCACCCCTTACACAAATCATGATGTCTCCCATATTTTCGACTTTTGTCATAACTCGCGTAAAGCCACCTTATATTACGGATGGGGAGATACGTTGTCCCTGACAATCCTAAAATAAGTAGGGGTCTTGTACGATCTCTCACACAGCTTTTAAAAACATACACAGTCCTACGACGATCATCCAGCCCAAATACAACTATACGAACATTCATTTCCTGTTCTACCCTTCTCAACTCTTCAGGACCCATATTACAGTCAAATTCAAGTTCACAGTCTACAGCTAGTTTACGGGCACGCGCCACGACCGTAGGCAACCAAATTTTTGTGGCCTGTGTATTTTGTACAGTAAACATACGTGCTAAGAGTACGGCTATAAAGCCGCAACCACGATCGACGTTTATATGCTTTCGGTAAATAATCGGAGAATTGAAGTTAAGAGTATACGGTATGGCACTATGACCCGCAACACGGAATACACGATCAATATTTACCGTGAAGTTGTCCATATTAAAGGCTATACTACTTTGGGCGGCTTGCATTATACGTCCTAATATATATTCCACATCTTCAGCCGCCAAACGTCTAAATGGCACTATCCCAATAATCGTCTACATCACCGTCATCTGACCCGAATCCAAAGGACAGACACGTCCTGACTTCACGCTCGTCGCGATTCTGAAGAGCAAACTCTATAATACGCTGTACAACCCGGCGTAGCCCGCGCTCAATTCCATTGCTATACATGGCTCTAGGGTCGACCCTGACTCTATACCGATTTCTAGTCAAGGCTGGGGTGGGGGCTGCGGATCGCACCAATTCGATCGTTATATCATCCTCAGCAGAACGGGGGGCAACTGTGACGGATGAATTAGTGGATATATTAGCGGAAGGTGCTGCTGGGGGGCATGTTGCGTAGGAGGTTGAGGGTTGGGGATCTATTATTGTAGACTTAACAGAACGGGGGGCGGCGGATGAATAAGGGAATATATTAGCGGGAGGTGCTGCTGGGGGGCTTGTTGCGTAAGAGGTTGAGGGTTGGGGACCTATTACTGGTGCAACAGGCGCGTATTTCGGGCGCTTTATACCTGACGTGGGGTTCTCATACCTCCGCTTTGGACGTGCTACCGGTATCGCTGGTGAGGGTTCTTTGGCAGGGGAGGAGATCACAACTACACTGTCGTCGAGGTCATCCGTAATGTCAATGATGGGGTGCTCTACCTCATCGTCATTCACGGTTCTGTGGGAGAAGAAAGCAAAATATAAGGAACAGCACTCAAAATTTGTAATATTTTGTAAATTACCCACTTAGGAGTGTGACGTGTTAGAAATGGACTCTGTAGAAAAATTCAGGTTCACGAGCCCATCCACATGTATTATATCTGGACCTACAGGATGTGGTAGAACTGTGTTTATGCTTAAAATCATTAAAGAAAAGGGAGAGATGTTCTCGAAATTTGTGCATAAAGTTACATGGTGCTATTCGACGTATCAATCAGTGTTCAACGAGTACCAAGATGATATTTTGTTCCACAAAGGCGTATATGACGTTAATTCGTTAAAGGGAAATGAACATACAATCATTGTAATTGACGATCTCATGTTGGAGATGGATAAAACGTTTGCCGAGACATTTACAGTATTCTCCCACCATCTTAACATAAGCGTGTTTTTCATCAATCAGAATCTATTTTTCAAAAATAGATACATGCGCGATGTGTCGTTAAATACGCAATATCTAGTCTTATTCGCGCAACGTAGAGATGTATCACAAATTGGGGTATTAGCCAATCAAATGGTCCCGAATCAGCGTAAGGAGTTTTGGAAGTTTAAAAGAAGCTACAAACACGCGTTACGGATATTTGCTTTGCGACCTTCATCCGCGAAACACGTTTAGAGTGCTTCTGCGAACGAATATATTTCCAAACGAGCCTGAAACGGTGTATATTCCAGAATGACAAAGAGACTAAAGAAATACCGTGAATTAATAAAAATCTATCATCGACTGCCCCGGGCATTGCAGCAGATGTTTATTAAAAATATCGACGCCGACTTTTTAAAATGCATCTGTGAAATCTGTCTTAACGTTATAAATTGCAATGTATCAATGAAAACCCCTCAGAAGGCTCGCCTATGCCGCTACAAGAACATAATACGTGCACTCGCTCGTAAAAGTCAAACTGTAGCGAAGAAAAAACGAATTATTGTACAAACAGGAGGGTCATTTCTCCCCATCTTATTTTCAGTTTTGGGTCCTTTACTGACTAGATTAATATAATGAAAAGTTGTAGTGATTCCCCACGAGGTGTACGCTTCACTGCAAAGGAATCCAGACACGGATCTAGATCCCCGTAAAAGCAGACTTAAAAGAATGGAAAGCGAATTGCTAGCCCTATTAAACAGTGAAAAAACACCTGATGAGAAAAGAATCTTATACCAAGAAGCTCTGCAGAAATTTCTTCACGAGTACGAAAATTATAAGAGCCCTACAGAGATTCCTGTGGTTATTAGGCACAGCACGGGGGACGATGGACATGGCGACATAGGATCTGAGCCCGACGATACAGCTGACCAACCAAAAAGATTAGCCACACAACATATCGAACATGTATTAAAAAGCACCCTCCCACATACATTGATGAGTAAAGGCTTAAGTCTTTATAATCTATTGAATGAGGATCCAGCCATACAATGGACCGATACAGGCGAGCTCATTGTGGAAGGATCAAAGGTACAGGGATCGAATATCGTAGACATTGTCCATGATCTGGTGAGAAAGTGGGATAGGCCATCACCATCAGGATGGAAGCATATTAAAGCAAGACTACAACAAATAAATGTCCCTAAAACGTTGATAGGAAATCTGAACAGGTTAAAAGACTTGGAACATGCAACGCATGTGACACAATTGAAGGCGCCGTCACCCCCGGCGGTAACACCTTTGAAGAGGAGCAAGAAGAGGTTAAACCAACCCTACCCACGTGCCTCTAAAATACGCAAATGGCTAACGTATTAACTAAACGCTATTATGACATTTCTACCCATCCTCTTACGGCGGCGTAGATAGACTGTACAGAAGTGTTTACGGAGTAGGAAAAAAAGATGTTGAAAGATTTTTGAGGGAGCAGGACGCTTATACGCTTCATAAGCCTGTGAGAAAAAGGTTTAAAACAGCCAAGACAACGGCTTCCTCGATTGATTCTATTTGGCAAGCAGATTTAACAGACATGCAAAGATATTCTGTGTATAACGATGGTTACCGCTACATTCTATTCATAATAGACGTATTCTCTAGATATCTGTGGCTAGTTCCTCTGAAAAATAAATCACCTGAAACAGTTGCTAAAGCCACCAAAACGCTAATGTTAAAAGAAAACAGGGTTCCTGGCTATTTTTGTACGGATATGGGGAAGGAATTTATAGGCCGTGCTTTTCAGAACATGTTGACAGAGTTTAATATCAGCTATTACACAACCAATTCTATACATAAGGCTTCTTTAGCTGAAAGAGTTCAGCGCACCATAAAGGAACGCATGCACCGTTATTTTACACAAAAACACACATACAGATTTCTAGACATTCTGGAATCATTGGCATCATCCTACAACCGCTCACACCATCGCACGATTGGGACAACACCTAACGAAGTTTTAGAAAGAGGTACGCTCCCGAGAGAGATGGATCACCACCACCACCACACTCTGCGCGCTTCAAAATCAATGATTATGTAAGGCTGTCGCGTTCGGGGAACAAATTCGCAAAGGGTTTTGAGCAAGGATGGACACGCGAGATTTTTAAAGTTAGGGCTATGAGACCTAAAGGTGAGATAATGATGTATTACATTGAAGATTTGAATGGGGAAGAAATCTCAGGAGGCTTTTACCGCGAGGAATTGCAGAAAGTTGCGTTTAATTTAGGAAAAAATGTGTTTAAAATTGAGAAAATTTTAGGAAGCAAAGGTTCAGGAAAGAGAAAAATGTACCTGGTGAAATGGCTAGGGTACCCAGAAAGCTTCAACACCTATATAAAAGCTGATGCAATAATGAAGCTTAAATAGTATGCAACATGGCTCCTAACCATTTCTACGTCACACTCCCGTCCTCCTCGTCCCTGTCTGTACACCCTAACAACACACTAGCCAACTTTGTAACAGACTCCACAAGCACATTGAATTGGGTCGTGATTCGTATGAGGTGGGGATATGCGAAATTCAGCTGGACACCATCTTTTTAAATATTGAACATAAAGAAACCGTTTTTACGATTCTTAGAGACATTGACGAGTGTGAAAAAGCTGGGGTAGCTATGGATGAAACTATGCGTATCGCTCGGACTAAGGTTGCACGGTATTACAGTACAGAAGTAAGACTAGGACCGGGTCAATATGGTTCGGCCGAGGATGTTGTGAGAGGCTTAAACGTAAGTTTAAGAAACTCAAACCTTACGAATGATTTAGTATACGAAATCGTAAACAACCCTGCACATACACTAATCCTAAAATCAAAGACTAACAGACGTATTAAAGACCATAGAAAGTTCCAAATTCTAGCCAATGGCCGATATAGCGCAGCCTTCCAAAGAGACACATTTCACGAGACACAGCATGACTTGTCCAGATTAATGTATCAATTGAAGATGGAGAAATTGGCTGAAAGGTCCCCAGACATGTGCTATATTTACAGTAATATAGTGGAGCACCAGTTTGTTGGGGATACCCAGGCACGCCTGCTGCGCATTGCTCACATCCCCAACCATAGAGGAAGGAGTTTGAGTATTACATATGACAGACCCCATTATGTGAATGTCGCAACTAATTTAATAACCAATATCTCAATATATATAAGAACGATTGAGGGTGAAAACTTCCCATTCGGTAACGGGAGCTTAACAGTGAAGCTACACTTTCGACGCACTGAGTTATAATGGATAGAAAGCCTTTCACCGTCTATCGAGGGGTGCGATACCAGCGCGGTAGTGGACTTGGGTCCATTTTTTCATCCATACTACGTACGGCTGTTCCTTTGCTGAAGAGGGGTGCCAGATACCTTGGAAGGAAAGCGCTACAATCAGGTATTAACACTGCAGAAGACATATTGGCCGGGGCTAAACCTAAAGAGCTCTAAAAAAACATTTAAAGCGTACACGGGACGAAATCATCAAAGATGCAAAGAGAAAAATGCGTGGTGGCGGGAAGAAGAAGCGGGCTGCCCGGAAGAAGAAGGGGTCACGTGGTATTAAACGTAAAAGGCTATCAAAAAAGAAGTGCTGTAAGCGAATGAAACCTATGGTTGACCACTTTTTTGACTGATATAAGCTAAGGACATTGATCTCATGAATCATAGTTTGTTTACCACTTGTCGAGAGAGGAGTCACTATTTCGCCATGGCACGCTTCATCCACCCATGTAGTTCACAATGCTGTAAATCGGAGCTGTCCCTTTTTGAGCTGCCTCCAACCCAAGTTTCTATTGAGCACAGTGACTTTATTACAATTAACCCTTTAAACACAATTAGTTCCCCGAGTGCACCTATAGAATTCGTGATACCCAGCTCAGGCCCTTACTTTTTTGATCCAAGCTGTGTGCACATGTACGCTAAGCTACGTATAGCCCATTCTGATGGAACGGTCTGCGATGACAAATATGCTGTATACCCTGAAACAAACTTTCTGCACTCCATATTCAACCAGTGTGACGTATATTTAAATCAGACCAACATATCGGCAGGCACGGGGTACTATCATCTACGAGCCTATCTGGAAAATGTCCTCAACTTTTCCAAAGAAGCGAAGGCTACCTTTTTAAGTGCCGAGGGATATTATCAAACTAAAGATGAAATAGTATAAAGGACAAATTTAAAAATTCTAAAAAGAAAATATACGAGTGTTTTGGACGGTTGCACACAGATTTCACTTTCCAGGAGAAGTTGCTTGTCAACGGGGTGGATATGAAAATAAAGCTCACCCGCACGAGTCCTGAGATCTGCTTAAATCTGGATGCTGATCAAGAAGAGGGTGCAAAGCCCGTTGTGGTTCACATTATGGACACATACCTCCGCGTACGGCGAGTGAAATTAAGTTCACCAAAACAACTAGAAATTGAGAAAAATTTACTAAACGCTACAGTGAAATATCCTATTAACAGAGTGCAAATCAAACTATATACGGTTCCTGCAGGGTTGGCATCGAAGCAGATAGAAAACATTGCCCTGGGAAATCTTCCTAAAAGGATATTAATCGGCATGCAGGACCATGCTTCGGTGAATGGAAAATATAAAAAGAGTGCCTTTAAATTCGAGAATTTCGGACTTAAAAATATAACTCTATACGTTAATGGCACTGCTTTGGGTGGAACAATGGGTACGGACTATTCATCAGACGCTGTGTTACCTCTTTGTGCCAGAGCCTATAGTAATCTGACCCATATTGCAGGTGATTGTGATGAGCTTGGTAATGGGGTAACGCAGGAAGAATTCATTGATCAATTTAACCTTTATCCGTTTGACATTACACCTGACTTATCTGCTAGCGTAAATACCCATTTAACCCCACAGCAGAGCGGAAACATCTCAGTGCGGCTGGAATTCGCCAAGCCTATAGACGCTCCTATTAGTGTACTAGTATATCTCGAATCGCAAGCCCTAATAGAAGTAGATAGATTTAGGAGCGTTATCACTGACTTTTAAAATGGATGCTAATACACTTCAGAAAGTAATGGAACGAGTCACACGTTCCAAATTTATCGGCGTGTTTGCGAAGAATGAAACATTGAGTTTGCCAAGTACGCGAGAATGCGGTAGTCTTATTGTGAACACAGATGTCATCGGTAATGAAGGGATTCACTGGATCGCTGTCTATTTTAAAAATAGACAGCGCCTGTACTATTTTGATTCACTCGGTACTCAACCCTGGAGTGACCCTATTATTGTAAAATTTCTCGCTCAGTTACATATTCCCGAAGTTGTATGGAACCCATTTCGTATACAAGGATATTTTAGTAATGTTTGCGGAATGTACTGCGTCTCATTTCTCACGCATATGTCATGTGATAAAGAATTTATAAATTTTTAAATTTATTTGACCCGTGTCACACTCGCCGAAACGATGAAATGGTATGCAGACAGATAAAAATCCGTTTTCCAATTGTACGTACTCGTTGTATAGTATAATGTTTTTGTTCGTATATTTGTAACGGTATATTCTGTAGTTGGTTATTGTACTGATTTCTTTCATTTAATAAATTTATGAAAATATATGTGTCTTCTTACCCAAAAAGATCGAAAAACACTTACATTATTTCGGTGTGACATTGCTGACTGATCAGTATATCCTCCGTATTCATGACACGAGATTCTTCAAAAGATTGTATAACACGTGTCAAATCCTCATCGGACCTTAAAGGAATAATGTTCATTCTTTTAAAACATATACAGAGTATCAGACAGATCCCCATTATGTGAAGATATCTTTGGTTCATTTAAGAGGAATAACATTGATTGCCATAAAAAATTTCGATTTTAGCATAATGGGGATAAGAGGTAAAACCAAATAACATTGATTGCCATAAAAAAATTTCGTTTTTGGAGTATCTATTTGACGAGATACTACAACCATCCATATATATAAAATCGAATTATAGACACTTACATTTCTATGGTAGTCCCTTGCGTCGGATTGTAAGGAGCGTCACTGCAAATATCTTCTACGGTTTGCGTTGGAAATAATTCATCACGGTCAATCGCGTTAAAAAGACTAATTGCCGTTAATGCTGCAGTGTCACTTTCTTCATACAAATCTGGGGAGACGTACAGGTCCATGGTGGAGGGAATGATTATTCACTGACGCGAAAATAGCTACTGTTACTCCCAACTGAAAAATATCCCCTTTTATATGCACAATCGCCAAGCTCCGCCCCAAAAGACCAGATGTTCGTAGTGATTGGCTGCCGTGTAGCTGGGTGGAGCTATGATGTGTACCAATCCGCTATAACGGGTCCGGACGAGTAACATATATATAAAATCGTGTTTCTTGTGAATAAATTATAGACACTTACATTTCTATGGTAGTCCCTTATATTATATTTTTATTTTTACTTACAAGTTATTAGTAATGTTTTCACAAATTCTTGTGTTAACATAATTTCAATTGTTAACTTATTTTATAATAAAGAAATATATCCTAATTATATTTTTAAAAGAGCATTCGGTTTCCACATTAAACTGTGGGTCTACGGCGGAGTGAAAACCTTTCCAATTCGGCGAGAAATTACACTAGGGGACAACGAAAATTATTTGGTGTTTCTTATAGAACTTTTGATACTGATTCCGGTTTCAGAATTTTTCTATCACCCATAGTTTTCGAGAAAATAATATTTCCATTTACTCAGAGTTTCCCCTTATAGACAATGCAGGTCCTGAGTTTTAATTATCTCGATGAAATAGTGAGCAATCGACGAGATGTATTTCTGAATCCACGTTAAACTGTGGGTCTAAGGCGGAGTGAAAACCTTTCCAATTCGGCGAGAAATTACACTAGGGGACAACGAAAATTATTTGGTGTTTCTTATAGAACTTTTGATACTGATTCCGGTTTCAGAATTTTTCTATCACCCATAGTTTTCGAGAAAATAATATTTCCATTTACTCAGAGTTTCCCGCAGATCTCATAGACAATGCAGGTCCTGAGCTTTAATTATCTCGATGAAATAGTGAGCAATCGACGAGATGTATTTCTGAATCCACGTTAAACTGTGGGTCTAAGCCGGAGTGAAAACCTTTCCAATTCGGTGAGAAATTACGCTAGGGAACAACGAAAATTATTTGGTGTTTCTTATAGAACTTTTGATACTGATTCCGGTTTCAGAATTTTTCTATCACCCATAGTTTTCGAGAAAATAATATTTCCATTTACTCAAAGTTTCCCCTTATAGACAATGCAGGTCCTGTACACAATTGTTTGAACACGATTGTTCGAAAACCATAGTTCGAAAAACAAAAAGTATTAAAAAACATTAAAAGTTAAAAATCTTTATTCATACGTTATTCAAAGTTAAAAATCTTTATTAATAAAACAGGATAGAAGCATATGAAAGTCAAGGTAAACTATAGTTGCAAATTAGTTAGGTTAGGACACTAAGAGCATTGGCTTTCCTTTCTCACTAGAAACAAACTCTGCCATTTTAAGGGTGGTTTAACTGCAGCACTATAAATGTTATAGTTTAAATGAAGAGGCTAACCTTCTTATTTACGTCTTCGTATTTGCGTCTTGGCAACTAAGATTTTATTTAATTGGTTGTTCATTCGAACAATTATAACGTCGAATAATTGTTGCTTCGAACAACTTTTTCGAACTATGGTTTTCGAACAATTGTGTTCGAACAAAGAAAAAAGAAAGTAAATTTAAATTAGTACACTTAACGTTATTTGAACAAAACTCTCTCTCTCTCTCTCTCTCTCTCTCTCTCTCTCTCTCTCTATATATATATATATATATATATATATATATATATAATTGTGGGTATATCTAAGAAATGGAGTGAAGAGAGGATTTGTTCAAGCTGTCTGGGAGAAAGGTAAAAATTATGGTCAGAAAAAATCACCTCTGGCAATAGGTGAATCGAATGGACACAGAGTCTCCTTTTCCTCGTGTGTGTGTGTGTGTGTGTGTGTGTGTGTGTATAGATTTGAGAATACGATCGTGTTTTGGTTAACTTCAATTGATTAATTTCTTTAGAATTCGTTTTTTTTGCAATTTTCTTCGTTTCTTCTTTCGTTTTTCGGTATTTAAATAGGAAATAAATGATTTATTGGAACGTGTTTAAATGAATCTTCCAATTGATTAACTATATAAATATATTGTGGTATTTTATATGGTTGAATCTTCCAATTGATTAACTATATAAATATATTGTGGTATTTTGATTAATATATGTTTCTTCGTAAGCGCATTGAGAATGTGTTTCATTGTAGAAGTAATTTAGATTTCGGTTTTTCAATTTTCTTCGCAGGGGATTGGGGGGAATGAGACCCACCCCCGTTATAGCGGATTGTGTTTTGGCTAATTTCAATTGATTAATTTCTTTAAATTTCGTTTTTTCTCAATTTTCTTCGCAGGGGAATGAGGCTCTGTGTTTCATAAATTTTCATTTCGTTTGGAGTGAAGGGAGGCTTATCAGGGATTGGGAGGAAGGTCTCTCAACCAGCAGGTGTTCTTCGAAACCGACCCCGTTATAGCGGATTGTGTTTTGGCTAATTTCAATTGATTAATTTCTTTAAATTTCGTTTTTTTTTCAATTTTCTTCGCAGGGGAATGAGGCTCTGTGTGTTTCATAAATTTTCATTTCGTTTGGAGTGAAGGGAGGCTTATCAGGGATTGGGGGGAAGGTCTCTCAACCAGCAGGTGTTCTTCGAAACCGACCCCGTTATAGCGGATTGTGTTTTGGCTAATTTCAATTGATTAATTTCTTTAAATTTCGTTTTTTTTTCAATTTTCTTCGCAGGGGAATGAGGCTCTGTGTGTTTCATAAATTTTCATTTCGTTTGGAGTGAAGGGAGGCTTATCAGGGATTGGGGGGAAGGTCTCTCAACCAGCAGGTGTTCTTCGAAACCGACCCTGTTATAGCGGATTGTGTTTTGGCTAATTTCAATTGATTAATTTCTTTAAATTTCGTTTTTTTTTCAATTTTCTTTGCAGGGGAATGAGGCTCTGTGTGTTTCATAAATTTTCATTTCGTTTGGAGTGAAGGGAGGCTTATCAGGGATTGGGGGGAAGGTCTCTCAACCAGCAGGTGTTCTTCGAAACCGACACCGTTATAGCGGATTGTGTTTTGGCTAATTTCAATTGATTAATTTCTTTAAATTTCGTTTTTTTTCAATTTTCTTCGCAGGGGATGAGGCTCGTGTGTTTCATAAATTTTCATTTCGTTTCGTGACTTAAATATTTATAATAAAAATTAAGTGTGTAAAAATTATTTATTTAATAAACAGAATTTGATTGGAATCATCTACCGTCATATGTTGTGGTACACTATTTAAATGGATGATTAATATATGGTTTTTGCTATCTGGAACACATGGCGTTATCTGGCAACTGAATACATGGCGCCATCTGGCAACTCAGCCAGAATAGAGGTTTATAAAAGACCGAGAGACGACTGACGGAGTCATTCAAGCTCGGCTCCCAGCCGAGCAAGGACCTCTGGTCCTTCTCTTTCTGGCCCTTTGGGAAAACCCCTTAGAGGCCTCTTAGGTTAGGTAAACGAAAATAACTTGGGGGAGAACTCCGCCTCCAAGTTGCATGCCTTGCAATCAAAGGCAACTACTCTCTCTCTCTCTCTCCTTCAGGTGTACCCCTCCCCCCTTGGCTCAGCCAACTGGCTGATTAGGAGCCTATAAAACAACGCCTACTCGGCTGAAGTCTTAATATGCACTTGGCTCCTGCCAGGTGAACACCTCTCCTCCTTTCTCTCCTTTCTGGCCCTTTTGGGGGAATAGCTTGGGGGAGAACTCCACCTCCAAGTTGCATGCCCCTTGCAACCCCGGTTGGCAACAAAGGGCCCTTTGGTTTTTTTTTTTTTGCAACACCCCCACCCCATTTTGCAAGAACCCCCACCCCTTTGCAACATTACGTAATCACTTGCAACATTCTTGCACTCTAACCTTTTTCGGCTATACTACTAACAATAAACCAAAATTATCCAAACCGGTAAAGTGTAGGCCAAAAACAACGAGAGACTAGTGGCCGAGTTTCGCAATTGGGCGACCAAAGTTTCTACCCTGGGACCTAAACTCAATTATGCTTAACCCGTCCAGGCCTAACTTGGGCTACAATTTGCACAATCAGAACTTTGCCGAAAAATAGTCACTGACTCAGTCTTGGGCTAGAATCCGGTTCCGAAGGACCATGTTATTTTTTATTTTTTTTATTATTTTATTGGGTTCAGAATCCCAGCTGAGCCGTGAACGGCCAAGCTCTGAAGGGCTAGTTTAACCTACAGCCCAAGTTAAGCTAGACTAAAAACTTACGGACTTGGCGGTCCTATTAGGTCCTACCTCAGGGTTGCTGACTCGATGTGGGCCTACCTTAGGCCTCAGTTGCATAAAATTAAGATAAAAAACAAAAGGGGCACTATTTATGGTCTTCTTTCTAAACCTTGCAACAACAACACAACCTGCACTATTACACGATGCAACAATCTTGTATCTAAACAACCAAACTGAACTGCAAGCGAGCTCTCTATAAGACCACACCCTGTAAGTGCCGCATTCAACAAACGAGTAGAAAGGACACGCAGCGCCCCAAAAATATGATGCCACAAGAGTGCCAAACAATGATGCCACAAGAGCCCAAATTAAGTGAATTTTTCACTAACCTTACAATTATGAGATGGATATATATATATATATATATACACCTTAACTTAATATATACAAGCAATGCTGCATCAATCACCTAAGTCATCATATCGCCTTGGAACAACAATGGCTCTTCGTCTTCTAGATTTTCTAACAATATCCATATAGTCCCTCCTGGCAGAGGTGGCGACTTTGCCAGTTGCCAGTATTGACACTGGAGCTTGTGCTTGGTGCAGTACTGGAAAATCTGTGTCAGCAATAGGAGCTGCTCTGCCTGGAGACTCTTGCAAGGAAGTCACCTCATCTTCATCATCATCATCAGCTCTAAGCAGTAGCTCCTTTTCTTCTTCCTCTTTCTGTTTCTCTTCTCAGCTGCCTTCTGTTCTTCCTCCTTCCTCCTAGCAGCCTTCGCCTGCTTCACTATTTCCTTCACATCAACAGATGCCATCCGGAAGCCAGAAACTTCTGAGGTTTTGATCCTCTGGTAATGGAGCCACGCTAGCTCTAGCTTTGGAATCTTCTGAGGCAGAGGACAGTCACAGTTCACATGAACTCTAGCAGAACAGCCAGAGCAGCCAGATGCTTCAGTTCCACAGAGAGTGATATCATGTCTGCAGGTTGTTATGTCAAACAATGTATCAAGTTCAGATATTCTCTTCTCTCTCTTTGCAGCCTTCACTCTGCCATTCACTAGGTCAATCATTTCATTCCACCTGACAAGAATCTTCCTGGCAATGGATCTCACTTGAATGATCACAGGCGGAGTGAACTTGGCATTGCTTTTGCGCCACTGTGCCAGTAGCAGTGATGCCAAGTCCTTAGCCAAATCTTGCAGAGGGTACTGAGCTCTCTTCATATCGTCCAGAAGCAGCTTCTCCTCCTGGAGGACGATTCCTCTCTGAAACACAGCTCTCCAGGTTGGAACTTCTGCGGGAAATAACTGCTTGCCTGGACCCACCAGATCACTCAGCTTTGAACCAGAACTTTTTCTGGTCTTTCGTCCTTGCTTAGCCATGGTGGCTACACAATCTTCACCAAGCTTTGTATCTGAAACATAGAAAATTATCACAGTGAAACTCTAGTAGCCTATAACAGCTGTAACAATGTTTTCGTTTGGTAAGAAATCGGTCTGTTACATTTGTACTACAGTGTATGTCCTGCACAGCTGTTCTGTACATAACCAGAAAACGTGTTCTGTATTGTGCTAGAGCGGTACAGTCTGTCATAATTTGTTTAATTGTTTGTGGTGTGTCCTGGCACAGGTAGCAGGTGTCGTCTGTGGAGTTGTCTAGTCTGCGTTTGTATGTCTGTAAGTTGGGGGTGATGTCCATATCGGAATCGTGCTAAGTTAACTCGATCCGATCTATTCAGGCTGGTCTCTGACCTGTTAATGGGTGGCGGCTTCGCACCTAGGAACGCATTCGGACCGAGTCGTGTCAGTGCTTTGTGAGTTAGGTGTGTGTGTATGTGTTTTCTGTACTGTGTGATGTTTCTTGGGCGTGGTATGGAATGGAGTATTTGCTTTTAATGTCTCTCTGGTGTTACCTTAATGGTGCGAAGTGTTGGTGCATGATTGTACATGTAGTGGCAAGGGTGTTGTGGGTTAGTTGTCGCTGCTGTTATGAATTGTGTTCCACTCATGTCTAAATGTTCCCAAACTTTCAGTATTTTTGTTTCTGTGTGTGGGTGTTCTATTGGTGTTGTTTGAGTACATCCTGTAATGATACGAAGTGCGTTGTTTTGTATTGTTTGTAAAGAGTTTATGTGTGTGTTTGAGATAATGGGTGCCCAGCATGGGCTAGCATAGTCCATAACTGAGCGAATATATTGTTTGTATATGAGTGATGTTGTTTCCTGCTGGTGTCCAAAGTTTGTGCCTGTTAGTGCCCTAAGCGTGTTAAGTCTTGACGTACATTTGTTTTAATGTCCTGAATGTGGTTTGCAAAAGATAATGATGTGTTGTATGTGACCCCAAGTAGTTTGGTCCTGTGAGTGTGTGGAATGTTGATGTTGTTTACTGTAAGCTGTGGAGTTATCTGGTGTTCTTTTGTTTGCTTGTTAGCAAGGTGATGGTTGATTTTGTGGGCACTACTTTGAGTCTATTGTGTGTGAGCCAGTCTTGTATACTGTTTATGTATGTTTGTAGGTTATTTGTAGCGGTGTCGATGTTGTTGTGGGTGGATGTTAGAGTGATGTCATCTGCATATAATAAGGTAAGCTTGTTATCTATGGGTGTTGGAATGTCATGCATGTATAAGTTGAAGAGTGTTGGTGAGAGAACAGAGCCTTGAGGGACCCCGTTCGGAAAAAGCTTGTTTTTGGATGACTTGCCATTAAATGTGACATGTGAGTATCTTCCTGAAAGATAGTTGCTCAGCCACCTTTTGGTGTTAATGTGCATGTTTGTGTTGAGTATTTTGTTTATGAGAGGGAAGCATGGGATAGCATCAAATGCTTTACTAATGTCTATTGATGCTAATAGTGTACGTTGAGCTGGTCGTCTGGAATTGATGCCATCCATGATGTGCTGCGTGAGATTAGTGAGTAATGTCGTGGTTGAATGGTGAGGTCTGAATCCATGTGGAGTAGGCGACAGTGGTATGTGTGGGTTGGTGACGTGTAAGATTAATCTTTCTCTTACTTTGGAAGGTGTGTATAGTAAAATAATGGGTCTATACTAATCTAGGTAGTTGTTTTTTCTTGTTTTCTCTTATTTCTTGTGTTAACATAAATTCATCAGCTAGAGCTAGTAGCATTTTTACCTGCTCCTGGTCTTCCCGTGTGCCCCCCTTGTCCTGGTTTACACATATATTTTTCCTATCCTTTTATATTTCAAGAATGGAAAATTAAAATCACCACAGGGAAAAATATTTGGGGGTTGGAGAATGTAGATCTTTCACCCAGTTTCTGACCTCTCTAATGGAATATGAGAATTTTGAGGTTGGCGTGATCGGGGGTCTGTACATTACAATTAGTACCATATTTAATATTTCAACTTTTACTGCTACATATTCTACGTAGCTGTTTGACGTACTTATAGTCATTTCTGCCATATGCCTTTCACGAGTGTAAATAGCACAGCTGCCTTTACGTCTCACTATTCTGTCGGCTCAGAGGATGTTATAGTTGTCAATTTGTATCTCTTTTTTGTCAATACAGAACTCACAGTTTTCACAGTTCTCCTGGCAGTCCTTTAGGTAGGTTTCTATGAGGTATGCAAAATCTGGTCCGGTTTCTTGGTTTCTTACATGAGTCCTTTCAGGTATAAAACTATGTCCGAGGAACTGTTTGATTTAAGGCCCTGAATGTTGGCTAGGATTACTTTTATTTTTTCCCTTTCGTTTTTACATACTTGTGTTTCCGATTCGTTTTACAATGGTGGTGCCGGTTTCGTTGCGTTGTGATCCTCCGAGAATTTTCCTCTCTTTATCTCATTCGATAATTGTTGTCCCGATATCGCATGTAATGTCTTTCTGTATGCCTTCTGTATAGGCTGACCATACGTACCGTTTTGAAGGGGACAGTACCGTTTGTTTTATATTTCCTGGCCGTCCCGTCGTTTTAATAAAAATGTCAATTTTGTCCCGGTTTATGTACTTACTTTTTCATGAATACAGAATATTACATAACCCCCGTCCCTTTTTTGCCATCCCAATGTCCCGTTTTTGTCTCAAGGTAATATGGTCAGCCTACTTCTGTACGGCTCTCGGATCCCTGTATTTGTCAGTTGGCTTTGTATTTGTTGGATGGTATTCGATAGTTGAATTGTGTGGGCTACATCTAAAAAATTGGTAGCCCTCTTTGTTGCTGGTTTCGTCTGCTCACCTGTCGGGTTCCTTTGAGGGTGGTGGTAACGGCATTTTTGTCCGTATTTGCACTTTCCATAGCTTGCATAGGTGTTGCAGACAGTAAGATGGTGGAACTTGCACTTTTATCAAGTTTGCAATATCGTCTTGTGTAATGCGTGTTACATAACGTGGGATGTGCATAGATGCATTGCCCATCCCAACATCTGTAGTACCCTTTTGCGTAATATTTACAGACGTATTTTCTACGCTTCTATTTCTTATTATCTGATTATTTTCTTTGTTCTTAATTTTAATATTATTATTATTTTTCTTGGCCATAATGTCTGTGAGCAAGGAAGAACGAATCCAGATAATTCTACTCATAGGAAATCGGAGTCAAAGAGAGGCCGCTGCTGAATTTAACAGACTGCATCCAGACCGCGAGAAAATAACACAGAGTTGTGTTACCAGACTTGTTGCAAAGTTTAAGGAAACAGGATCCATAGAAGATAAACCACACAGTGGACCTTCAAGGAGGTCCACTACGATGATACAGCGACTGCTATCCTGGCTCATTTTAACAGAAGTCCCAATAAGTCTCTTCGGCGATTGTCCGCCGAGACAGGAGTGTCGAAAAGTAGCATCCATCGCATTCTTCAGGCTCACAAATGGCATCCATATAAACTTCAGATCCGACAGAAATTAAGCGAAGATGATCCCGACCGGCGGATGGAATTTTGTGAATGGGCTACGGAGCAATATGCTCGGGATGCCAATTTCACGTCCACCATTCTGTTCAGTGATGAGGCTGTTTTTTATGGAAATGGTGAGGTAAATCGACAGAACACCCGTTACTGGTCTCAAAACAACCCTCACTGGTATACCTCTTCAAAGGAACAAGGTGCATCTCGGGTGATGGTATGGTGTGGCATTTGGAAGGATCGCATCATAGGCCCCCTCTTTTTCGATGAACATGTCACTGGAGGCACCTACCCACGTATGCTCAAGGAAGAAGCATTTCCCAGTGTCTTGAACGAAGAAGGAAATTTCCCAACATGGTTCCAGCAAGACGGCGCTCCTGCACGTTACAGCACCCAAGTAAAGGAATACCTGTACCAACAATTCCCTGGTCATTGGATAGGACGTCGAGGGCCTGTGGAGTGGCCAGCTAGAAGCCCGGATCTCACGCCACTAGATTTTTATCTCTGGGGCCACTTGAAAGCGCTGGTATACGCAGAGAAAATTTGGAGTGTTGAACATTTGCGGCAGCGCATTATTGGGACATGTAGCACCATTACTCCTGACATCATTCACCGTGTGTTTGCTGACTGGGTATCATGTCTGAATTTATGTATTGAAAACAATGGTGGACATATTGAGCACGTTCTGTAAATAAAAGCTTTTGTTTTGCCTTTTTTTATTATTTTTCTTATGATGCCGCACTTATGGGACACCCTGTGTGTGTATATATATAAATATAAATATATATATATATATATATATATATATATATATATATATATATATGCTTAAACGTCATACAGAGTGTGTGCAAGATTATCACATATTTAAAAGTAAATAACAGTGTTGCACTTTTATTCACTATACAATTTTGTTAGTTTTAATTATCATCACATTTTTAAATTAATCACATCGATAGTTTCAGTTTGGGGAAAGTACGTGTTTTATATATAAAATCCTATTTCACACAATACAGCGAGTGTTTTTTTGACTACAAATGGGAATCATCTATTTATTTGTCTGCATATCAAAGCGTTATTGGATTCTACGCTACATAAATCGAATAACTTCATAAAATCGGTGAATTTATTCCCTCGAGCCGTATGTAAGAAAAAGCACAAATAGTATTGTCAACATACATTGCTGAATAAACCTTGGAAGCGATGCGGGTTCCATACAATTTGGGAGATTTGTATCTGTTTTAGGAACTTTACAATAACGGCGTCACTCCATACCGACCTACCAAGCGAATAAAAGTAGTACATTCGGTCTGTATTTTTAAAATAAAGCGCAATCCAGTGAATGCCGCCTCCGTCGAATAAGCCTGTATTTAGTAAGAGGGCGCCGCAATCTTTCTTATTTGAAAGTTTCACCACCTCATCCTTCGCGTAGGTCCCCATAAATATGTCTCGTGTTAAGCAATCTTTTTTCATTTTTAAAAGTCGGTTAAAAGTCCGGTTTTAAAAGTCGATGTAAAGCAGTCGATTTCAATCAGAGCTTGAGATTCCAGAAAAAATAAAACACTAGCGGGTTTGAGTAATGCCTTGCCGAACTCGAGTCTTAATGCCGCATTTCCACTTTATTGGGGGTTTAAGTGGGTGTTCACACTCGCATAATAGTCTGGGGATAGATCAAAAACATATACTGTATATTTACACGGTCTATAAAATCGTTAGCGTTACACCTGTACCAAACCCGTCACAGCCGTTGACGCTCTGAATCAGATTGTGATATGATCTCGTACAAAGAGAAAATCAGCATATGTAGAATACCTCGTTTATAGCGATTCCCCTACAGCCGAGCAGTTGACAAGCGTTGTAATATTTTTCAAGTCAAAATTTTTTAATTTGAACTCTGAATTTTTATATTCCCTGTTCATCTGTTTACAGTCCCCTGAATGGACTGTAAACACCTTCATTTGAACTCTATTTAGAGAGTATTTGGCTGTAAATTTTTCTCAATTTCCATCGCTTAGCAGAGCTTAATTTTACCCTTCGTACGCGAAGATACATCTCCATAATGTGAATCACTACGAGCTTCGCAGCCTCTTCATTAGTATCATCCAGGTTCAGGCATATCTCCGGGGGCATGCAGGTAATTTTAATTTTCACATCAACCCCATTCACAAGCAGTTTCTCCTGGATCGATAAATCAGTGTACAAGCGCCCATATCAGTCATAATTTTTCTTTTTAGATTTATTAAATTTGTTTTTTTATGATGTTTTCCGCTTTAGGAACATAATAACCCTCAGCCGTCAGATAGGTTACTTTCGCGTATTTTGAAAAGTTGAGCACATTTTCCAAGTAGACCCTGTAATGACAAAAGCAAGCTCCTAACGAAATATTTGGTTATATACACATCACACTGGCTGATTATCGAATGTAAGAAGTTCGATTCTAGGTATAAAGCATATTCGTTTCCGCAATCTGTTCCGCCTGAATGTGCTATTCTCAGTTTGGCATACATAAAAATATTGCTTGGGTCGTAAAAGTATGAGCCTGCACTCGGTATAACAAATTCTATATGAGCAGTGGTGTAGTGCTAAATAAAGAAGTGAGGGAACGCATTTTGAAAGTGTTACTCAGATGCGGGAGGGACAATGGCGAGCGCGGCGAGCCCATACAGCTGGGGGTCCGGGGGCACTGTAAGCCCCCCGGGAAATCTTTTGAAATCTGACCAATTTCAGGGATATTTTGAGGTCATATGCACTGGATATTAGGATATATTCCAAGGTTGAAGATGCAGTATTTCCAGTGTCATTAGATATACGACATCCAGTACGATCAATAAAAATAGCTAACAACTGGAATGATTAACTAAAAAAAGTTAACAACTGGTACGCCGTGGTGACTGTTTCACCAGATCTTTATAGGCTAGCATTGCCTCAGTCGAAGCTAAAAGAAATGAAGCAGTTAATGATTCTTTCTCATAGTTCTTCTAGGGGTGGGAATTAAAATTTCATGACGTTAGAGATTTGTAAGTTCGGATTTATTTGAAATAGTGAGGGAACGCCGTTCCGTCTACCAAAAAAAGTAAGGGAACGCCGTTCCCACGCGTTCCCACAGCACTACACCACTGTATATGAGCGATCAAAGAACTAATAGTACTCAACGGATTAACTGTTATAAAGTCGGATTCGGCAATAGATCTTTGTGTAGGTGGAAGATCAAATAGGGCAAGCTCAGATTTGCAGCATTCTGTTGTGTGGGTATATAAAACGCGCCATGACGATGGAATAATAACGTTACCTTTCACATCAAGTGATTTCTTTATGTGAGGTAGTTCTAACAGGTTTTAATTTATATCAGTTAAAAAAAGTGGTTAATCATTAGTTTCATGTGCTTAGAACATCTCTTTTCTTTTAATGTCTTTTACGTTTAACACTACGAGTTGGACCCCGTCTATTTTTCTTTTTCCGTAGAATGTGCTTTTTCTGCCGCGTTTTACTTCCTCTAGCACGCATTTTTCTCTTCGCATCTTTGACAATCTCATCCCATGTACGTCGTAAATGTTTTTTGAAAGCTTCTTTAGGCTTAGCTCCAGCCATTATATCTTCAAATGTATTAAGCCCTGATTGTAAGGCCTTCCCCCCCAAGATATTTGGCACCACTCTTCAATAAGGGGACAGCCGTACGCAGCATAGATAAAAAAATGGAGCCAGTGCCACTTCCACGCTGATACCTTAACCCGCGGTAGAGTGTAAAAGGTCTTTGCGTCATTCTGTCGCAGCACGCTGGAAGTGAAGCTTCACGGTTAAGCTTCCATAACTGAATGGATAGTTTTGACCTTGAACCGTTCTTATATGTAACGCGACACTGCTTAGTAGGTTAGAGGAGACTTTGACATAATGAGGCTTATCATACGTAATACTCAAACTTTTACCGCTGTGATTGGGTATGTGCGCGATACGTAACAATCGTACCTGATTGTCCCCAACAAATAGGTGCTCCACAATGTTGCTGAAGATATAACACATAGGCGGGGAAAGGACTATATTATTCAAATCCTCCAATTTTATCTAATACGATAAACTGAGCAGGTCATACGATAGCTCGTGAAAAATGTCTTTGGAAGGCAAGTCCATATCTGCCCTCAGGTAAAATTTTGAACAGCTCTTTGCCTTTAATATTTCTACTAGCCTCTGATTTTAACAGCAAAGTATGTACTGGTGTATCTTTGTTTACGATTTCATAAAGTAAATCAGACGTAAGGTTTGAGCTTTCCAGACTCCCATTTAAGTCTCTCACAATATCCTTGGCAGTGTCATAATGCCCTGGACCTAGTGTTATTTTTCTAGTGTAGTACTGTGCGCCCCCGTTCGCCGAACGCATGGTATCATCTAAAGTTACACCTGCTTTTTCACATTCATCACGTCTTCTAAGAATCATAAAAACGGTTTATTTCTTCTAAATATTTAAAAGTTTGCTGGTCATTTGAAATTCGCATAATCCAACCTTTTATGAGTCACGCTCCAATTCGATAGGCCTATGCAGTTCTGTTATAAAGTTGGACAAGGTGTTGTTAGGGTGTGTATCCAATTAATTACGCAGAGGATGGCAGTGTAACGTAGAAGTGGTCCGAGGACATGGTGTATACTATTTAAGTTTCATTATTGCAAAAGGTTTTATATAGGAGTTGAAGCTTTCAGGGTACCCCAGCCATTTCACCAGATACAGTTTCCTCTTCCATGCACCTTTGCTTCCTAAAATTTTCTGTTTTAAAAACCTTTTTTCCTAAATTAAATGTTACCTTCTGCAGGTCCTTGCCATAAAAGCCCTCCTCAATTTTTTCGCCATTCAAATCTTCAACGTAAAACATCATCACTTCGCCTTTAGGCTTCATAGTTCTAACTTTAAAAATTTCCTGAGTCCATCCTTGTTCAAATCCTTTCGTGTTTTTATTTCCTGATCATGACAGTCCTACATAATCATTGATTTTGAAATGTTCAAGCAATGGTGATTCTCTGCGGGTACCTTTTTTTCACTTCAGGTTCTGTATGCGTACCTCTTTTTAAAACTTCGTTCGGTGATGTGCCAATCATACGGTGGGTGGTGTGAACGGTTGCAGGATGATGCCAACTGTTCCAGAATGTTTATGTATCTGTACATATTTTTATACGTAAAATAACGGTGCATGCGTTCCTTTATGGTACGCTGTACTCTTTCTGCTAAAGAAACCTTATGTACAGAATTGAATGTGTAATAAATGATATTAAACTCTGTCAGCATGTTCTGAAGAGCTCGGCCTATAAATTCCTTCCCTAAATCTGTACAGAAATAAGCTGGTATCCTACTTTCCTTTAGCATCAATGCTTTTGTGGCTTCAGTAACTGTTTCAGGGGATTTATTTTTAAGAAGAACCATAACGTTCTGGAGAAGAGGTCAATTATAAATAGAATGTACTTGTAACCGTCATTGTACAATGAGTACCTTTAAATGCCAATTAAATCAGCCTGCCAAAGAGAATCACTCGATGCTGCTTTTGTCTTAGCAGTTTTAAACCTTCTTCTCACTGGTTTATGAAGTGTCCTCTCTCACGCAAAAAGTGCTAATCTTTTTTCTCTGAACCCTCAGTATAGACACCTCTGTACAGTCTTTCAACACCGCCGTAAGAAGCTGGATTCGAAATATCGTAATAGTATTTTCTTAATACGTTAGCCATCTGCGTATTTTAGAAGCGCGTGAATAGGGTTGCTCGTTGCTGGGTGGTCTCTTCTTCTTCGTCAGAGTTGTTCTCCGGTAGAAGAAGGTGTGCTCTGTTGCGGTATACGTATTGTTTGTGCCAGGTCTTTTTAGTATGTTTATTTGTTGTAACCTTGATCTAATCCGACTCCATCCTGCTGGAGATGGTGTATCCCACTTTCTTACCAAATCATGAACAATATCAATAATATTTGAGCCCTGTACCTTTCTCCCTTCAACAATAACCTCACCAGTATCGGACCAATGTATAATAGGGTCCTCACTCAGTAGATTATAAAGGCTTAGTCCTTTATTCCTCAATGTATGAGGGAGACTATTTTTTAATACATGTTCGAGATGTGGACTCACCCGTTGTTCTTTGTTTGTTTGTCTCTAATCTTACGATAATCAGCATCGCCCCAATGTTTGATAACTGCGGGGAACTCCACAGGTTTTTTATAATTTTCTTAATCCTGAAGAAATTTCTGAAGAGCCTCTTGGTATAAAATTCTTTTCTCGTCAGAAGGCCTTTCGCTGTTTAGCAGGTTCACCAATTCGCTTTCCATTCTCTTAAGTCTGTTTTTACTGGGCTCTTGAACTGATTCCTGACTCTTTGCTTTTTGTAGTGCACTTCGTTCGGAACCATGACTACTTTCTTCATTATATTAAACTAGACAATAAAGGCCCCCAGACTGAAAATAAGACGGGGAGGAATGGACCACCGATTTTACAATAATTCACTTTTTCTTTCCTACAGTTTTCTTTTGCGAGCGAGAGCTCGTATTATGTTCTTGTAACGACTTAAGCGCGACTTCTGTGAGAGTTTCATTGGTACATTGCATTTTATAACATTGAGGCAGATTTCACAGATGCATTTTAAAAAGTCAGGATCAATATTATTAACAAACAGATGTTGAAGAATGCGCGGTAGTTGATGATAGATTTATATAAATTCACGGTATTTCTTTAACTTCGTCATTCTGTAATATACACCGTTTCAGCCTCGTTTAGAAATATATTCGTTCTTAGAAGCACGTTAACGTGTTTCGCGGGTAAATGTCACAAACCAAATATCTGTGACGTCGACTTCTAACTTCTTTATAAACTTCCAAAAACTCTTTACGCTGATTCTGGAACATTTGATTGGTCAATAAATACCTCAATTTGCGATACATCTCGGCGCTGCGCGAATAAGAATAGATATTGTGTGCTTAGTGATACAATGCATCACGCATATACCTGTTCTTGAAAAACAGGCTTTGATTGATGAAGAACACGCTTATGTTAAGATGGTGGGAAAATACTGTAAGTGTTTCGGGAAACGTTTTATTCATTTTTAACAGGAAATCATCAATTATAGTGACCGTGTGCTCGTCGCCTTTTATCGAGTTAACATCATAAATACCTTTGTGGAATAAAATAATATCTTGGTAATCGTTGAAGACTGCTTGGTATGTCGAATTACACCATATAACTTCATGTACAAGTTTTGAGGACGGTTTGCCTTTATCTTTAATGATTTTAAGCATAAACACGGTTTTACCACATCTTGTAGGACCGGATATAATGCATGTAGAAGGACTCGTGAACCTGAATTTTTCTACAGAGTCCATCTCTAACGCGGCACACTCTTAAACGCTGCCTTTACCAAATATAATAAAATTTAAAGATCCGCTCCTTATATTCACCACATTATTTTCTTTTTCAGAACCGTGAGTAATGACACCACCGAACCTCAACAGCAACAGGTGTGTGTCGTGGATGTTGACGATGATGATGACGACGACGTTGTAATTATTGAGGCAGCAAACTCAAACTGCGCTCTTTGCATCAGCGTACCATCCTCCAACCCTGCATCCGGCAGCATTCTGGCTCCCTCATCAACAACATCACTCATGTCCAGCAATTCGAAAAACGGAGGCACGAGGACGAAAACCGACGAACAGCAACACCCTCTACGTCAGGTATGCTGCGTGAGCGTGTAAAATTCTCCACGAACGCTCCGAGTGTTGCATCCTTAGCAAGTTCTGAAAATGTAGCAGAGCCTCAGCCCTCTATGTCTTACGCTACAGCACCCACAATAACACCAACCCCAAATAAAACTGCTTCCACTTCTCCCCGTTCAATACCCCATTCCGCTGTACCCTCCACCTCATCAACAGTGCCTCTACCTCCAGACGAAGACATATCAATCGAGTTGGTGCGCAACGTTACCTCCACCCCTGCGCTGGTGAGAAATCGCTTCGCAGTCAGGGTCGATCCGCGAGCCGTGTATAACAACGGAGTTGAACACGAACTCCGCCGCATAGTTGAACGTATCGTGAAGTTTGCCCTTCAGAGCAGTTAGGGGCGCGAGTCCACGGTAAGGCTGGCTCTTGGGCTCGGGTCAAATGATGGAGATAGAGATGATTTTTGGACAGTGATGCCCTACAGACGATTATTGATTATACTGATTATATTTTGGAGCGTATTGCTCAGGCCACCTAGCGGTACAGAGTTTAACTTGGAGAACTTCACAATCGATATAGATCATATTTACCGTGTTGTGGGACATACGGCCATGCATTATACACTTAACTTTAACAGCTATCAAATATACAAAAGACACAATCTCATTCGAGGTTGCGGCTTTATAACGGTAATCTTGGCTCATATGTTTACCGTGTTAAACATGTACAATGTTAAAATTTGGCTGCCTAGGGTTGTGCAGCAGTGCGCACGGAAGCTAGCCAAAGATTATGGCCTTGATTTTAACTGTGATATGGTCCTGAAGAGCTGAGAAAAGTTGAGCGGGAAATGTCTGCACGTATAGTTCTATTTGGTTTGGATGAGTGGGGCAGGACTGTGTATATCTTTAAAAGCAGTGTGAGAGACCGGACAAAGCCTCTACTTATTTTAGGTTTGACGGGTACAACATGCCTTCCCATTCCCAATAAAGAAATCTACGCGAGTTACGATAAAAACCGTAAGTATGCCAGGCACTATGATCTGTGTAAGGGTTGTCTCGAGTTTGCGAATGATCTACGGAAACATTGTAAAGATTGCCACATGATTTGTGACCAGTGTAAAAGCCCTCGATGCGAAAGTCGGTTAGTTGAAGCTGAGAAGAGATACTGTAATGTATGTAGACGTACATTTTTTAATAATACATGTTTTGATTTCCATAAATCAATTCGCGCTTGTAAGAAAATAAAAATTTGCGAGTGTGGTATGCTCAGGGCCGGATTAACCCATAGGCTAATAAGGCCTTAGGCCATCAATTTTTTTAGTCCCTTCAATTTTGTTCAGGGCTACCAACCGAAAAGAGTATGTGTTACAAGTTGTAACACACTCTTTTCGGTTGGTAGCCCTGAAGCCAGAAATGTATAAACAAAAGATGAAATCCTAGAGGTAAGTTGATTTTTGGTTTGGCTCATGTTTGCATTGGTTATTTCATAGGAAGAACATTGCATAGCAACTTGATACATACACTTCACGTTCCTTGGTGTGCATATTTTTGAGATAAAAGATTATAAAAGTGATGTTGACAATTATGAAAGAGTTAGAGACATTAGAATCCTGGTCCACAATTGAGTACCATGGACACTCCAGCAACCATTTTTACGTTTTCTATGAATCATTCATAGAAAAAGTAAAAATGAATGGAAAACGAACAAAATTTGCTTTTGAACTGAGCAATAAAGTTGGTCTTGTTAATTCATACTGGCAAATTTTTCCAGTACACATTCTCATTTGAATTACCAACATCAGTTTAGTATTCATTGATTTTTTTAAATAAATTGTGGTCAATTTCTGACAGTTATTTGAATGTAGTTTATACAATTACAAATGGTGATAGTACCCATATAAAGTGACTACCTACTTTGGATTACAAAATTAACACTAAGTATTAAATTTATGATGAATTATGATTTATGACCCACAACTTAACAATTAGGTTATGTGTATATAGTCTATAATTTGTCTATTGGAATAATAGTGTATATTTGTGTATTTGATAATTTGTGTATTAGAATAAAATAAAACTACATTTGTCAAACTGTCATAGTTTGTGTGATTAATCATTAATGTATGTGCTATTACGGATTATGAATTTATGTTGCATATATTTAGGCCCTTCCTTCCCATTAGCCTTAGGCCCTCCATACCTTTAATCCGGGCCTGGGTATGCTTCAAACGTTGGACAGCAAGGGACGCTTCATACATAAGTGTGATGAAATTCATTGCTCTACATGCCATGGGAAATAGAAGGCGGACGGTATAAAGAATGTTTGTTGTATGAAAGATACACAGACTAAAAATAAACCTTGTATAACCGTCTATTATGACATAGAGACTTACACAAACCCAGAGACAAAGGAGGTTATTCTCCAGTTACTCGTAAGTCAGATTACACTGTGCAACAATTTTTTGTTTATGTTGATTTTTCGATCTTTTCTATATGTTTCGGCCACGCTGATTACAGATTTGGCATCGGTTTTGCTCGGAAAACTATAATTTTTATGATATGGTCAAATTTAGAAATCTTACGTTTTCGACATTTTTAAGGCATTTTTCTGAGATAGCAAAAGTAATTTCCAGTGCAAAATTCAAAATATCCCCAAAACTGGGGTTTATTAGTAATGTTTTTTTTTGGTTAAGGCCCATTATTAAATATTTGTACACATTTGATTTCTTGTTTATGTTTATAAAATGTTTTTTTTGGTATTTTTCATATATCTGAATTAGAATTATATGTTGATGGCTACCAATAGGCCCTGCAGACACACTGCAGATTCATTTTGTTATGTTTGCGACCATTACATCAATCCAAAGCAAGTAAAACACAAAATTGATACAGGAACGAAGTTTTGTACAGCATATCACGCTTACTTTGGCATGCCCATGGGCGATCAAGATAAATCATGGGCACCTCGCTTTTGCTGTGGAAGCTGCTATTCCACATTAGAAGGATGGCTGCGAGGTACCAGAAAAGGCATGCCATTTGCTATTCCTCGCATTTGGAGGGAGCAAACCAATCACCACGATGACTGCTACTTCTGCATGGTAGACATTTCACTCTACAAGAGAGGTAAAGGTCGAAAAAATGTCCTACATCCAAATATCCCATCTTCTATTGCCCCAGTCCCCCATAATGAAGATTTACCCGTTCCATGCCCACCCACCATGGAGGAAATAGAAGAAACACCTTTAATATCCTCCAATGAAGATGAAGATGCTGACTTCGAGGCAAGTTCCAATACGTCACCCCATTTCCCCAACCAGAAAGACAGACGACCTAGTCAGGGATATGAACCTTACGAAAACCAATGCAGAAATTATGACGTCCCCCCTTAAAGAGTGGAATCTTTTGGGCCCAAGTGTCAAGATCTCTTTCTACAGGAAGGGACATTTTCGATACGCTTCTTTCTACTCCTGTTTTGCATCGAGCTCTCTTTGCTACTGGGCGTCCTACTACATAATGGAAACATGTTTCCATTTATTCCTGTGGCTTATTCGGTTGAATTGAAGGAAGAATATGAAAATGTAAAGCAGTTGCTAGACAAAATAAACTACAGTGAACATAGATGGGATGTATGTGGAGACTTCAAAATGCTAGGATTCTTCCTTGGACTACAGGGCGGTTACACTAAATATTCGTGTTTCCTACGCCTTTGGGACAGCAGAGTAGATGGTGTGCACTTTGTCAGAAAGGAATGGCCAGTGAGAAATGAGCTTAATCCAGGCAAACACAATGTTCTTAACGAAGCCCTTGTTCCAACAGACAAAATTTTACTACCCCCGCTGCATATCAAGCTTGGTCTTATTAAGTAATTCATCAAAGCTTTGGATGCTGAAAGTGATGCTCTTTATCATATATGTTCAATGTTTCCCAAACTTTCTGAAGCTAAAATCAAGGGAGGAATATTTGTTGGACCTCAAGTCAGACGCATGTTAGCATCTAAAGAGTCAGAAGAAAAAGTGACAGCTCTTGAAAAGAATGCTTGGCAGTCATTTCGGCTTGTAGTCCATGGATTTTTACGTAACAAGAAGAACGACGACTACAAAGAGCTAGTAGAAAATCTACTCAAACACTTTCAAAGGTTAGGTTGTAGAATGTCCGTGAAGTTACACTATCTGGACTCGCATTTAGAATTTTTCAGACCAAATTTGGGTGACGTAAGTGAAGAACATGGTGAACGTTTTCACCAAGATATCCAAACCATGGAGAGGAGATATCAGAGAAAATGGGACGAAGCTATGATGGGCGACTATATCTGGAGTTTAATACGAAATAATCCATGGGACGACAAGAGAAAAAGTCGCTCAAATGTACATTTTTAAGTATTATCCGTTTAGATTTGTGAGCATATTTGTGTCCATATTATATTTGGGTGCATTATATGTACATTATATACGCATTATATATACACATTATACCGAGTGTCCCAAAAAATGTTTAACATTATATTAACATATATATCAATCAGCGAAATAGGCGGATAGTAAATAGATAGCAAATAGGCTTCTTTGATGTTTAAATGTTCGAAATATCAGCCAGCAGCGTCAATACCTTCATGGTTGTGCTGCTTACGTTAATGTTTTAAATGTTCAAAATGTCCGCCACTAGCATCAATACATTCTTGACAACGGCGCGCAACAGATCAGCATACTGTTCGGATTGTTCGGAGTGGAATGTTGGCACAGGCTTTTTCAATTTCGTGTCTCAAGGCCTGTAGTGTCCTTGGTTTTTCAGCATACACAGTGTTCTTCAGAGTGCTCCACAAGTAAAAGTCTAAGGGTGTTAAGTCAGGAGATCGTGGTTGATACTCCGTACATCCCCTACGTCCTATCCATCTTCTAGGAAAACAAACATTGAGAAAATTTCTAACGTTATTGTGGTAATGTGGTGGCGCGCCATCGTTGGTTTGCTCATTGCTCATTGTATCAGTTGCTCGGAAACACTAGCACCGGACCTCCTGTTGAAAGTAACACTCTTCTTCCAAAAAAAGATCCCTGATCGAAGGTACAATGTTGTCTTGCAGCAATGATAAGTAAGGAAGCAGCACCTGTGACAGTGTCCTCAAAGAAAAATGGCCCTATCAGTCCTCTGGAAGACAGACCACACCACACTGACACTCCTGGTTGATTAAGTGCTCGTTCTTCTGTTACGTTTGGATTTTCGGTGGCCCAGTACACACAGTTGTGTCGATTGATAGTACCATTAAGTTTAAAAGTGGCTTCATCGGACCAACCAATGAAATCAGGAAAAGATTGTTTTTCATCACACATGGGCAAAAACCACTGACAAAATTCTTTTCCACGATCTTGATCGTCTTCATTCATTGCATGGAGCAGTCTAGGTATGTACGGTTTCCACTTTTCACGTCGCAAAATGCTATGAAGGCTGAATTTAGAAACACCAGTCTCACGAGAACATTGCCTTGTAGACTTATTTGGAGAGTTCGTGAAGGCCTGTAACACGGTCTCAACACTTTCATTGCCAGTTGAAGTGCGACGTCTTCCAGATCGGCCTTTGTTAACGTTTTGCACTGTTTCGTCAGTCTCAAACTTATCACGTAATCTTGTAATTGTTACCCGTGATGGTGGTAATGTTCCAAACTCATTTCTCCAATGTCTCTGTACCTCAGCCACATTCTCCGTCTTCCAGTAGTGCTTCAGAATCCACTTACGTTGCTCAAACGATAACTGCAATGCCGCCATTTCCTGTAACAAGGGATACTACTGTTATCTAAGTACAATACACCATTACTATACTACTATTACTGAGTACTATAATAAATCAGCGCATATTACTATCATCTAAAGTGTGCATGTTGATATATATGTTAATATGATGTGCAAACATTTTATTGGGACACCCGGTTATATACATTATATATCTTTAAATATGAAATATATTTATTTTCCTTTCCTTTTCTTCATTGTGATTTTGCTCTCTCATAAGCCACCAGGTACAAAAAGTAGATTATGGTTTTCAGAAGAAACTAGAGTTTACTCGAGAAAACTAATCCGATTTTTTAATTCAGTGCACCCAAAAACATAAAGAAACACCAAAAAAATAAGATAAAAACAAATTTTTCAAACTTTTATTACATAGTGCATGAACGTTGAGTGTGATGAATGCCGTAAATGTGGTAAACGAACAAACATTTTTAAGACGACTGTAAGAGATGCCCCTGTGAAACGCTTTGTGAACGATATTGTCAAGCTGTCGGATCAATTAAAAAAATGACTGTGTACATTCTTGCGCATAACGACTCAAAATTTGACACACAGTTTCTTTACAAGGAGCTTGAACATGAGTCCTCATAAATATTCACGGGTGACCTTTTGAAAAGAGGTAACGAACTTATACAAATGCAAATAAGAAATAATGTTCAGTTTAAAGACACTGTTATTCACGCCCTGTAAATTAGTTAAGTTACCCAAGGTGATGGGCGTGGACGCTGAAGTTTCAGAAGGGTATTTCCCTTACACTTTCTTTACTGAAGACAATGTAATTACGTAGGACCTCTCCCATAAACATTACTTTAGCTATGACAATATGAATATTAGTGAGCAAGAAGATTTTGAGAGGTACTACAATAGTTTTAATGGCGCCAATCCTTACAATATAGCGGATGAATGCGAGCGTTATTGTGTGAATGATGTATGTGTGCTTAGAGTGTGTTTCCAGGCCTTCAGAAGGATGTACATAACCCGATACAATTGTTATCCGCTACAAGCAGCAAACACGATCATGTCATTGTGCTTCACTGTATTCAAGAGTAACGTTATGCCTAAAGACCCTAGTTATCATTCCCCGTGACGCTTCACGTAGTTATGGGTATAAGGTTATTTATTAGCTGACACACCTCGAGCAGCAGACAGAAGTGCTCACAAAAGATGCTCACAACACGTGTGAAGTGCCAATTAAGATTAATAGCCGTGTTTTTGGGGTTGATGAGCTCAGTGAAAACCCCCAGACTGGTGTGAAGACGGTGTACTCTTTTAACGGTTGTTGGTGGCATGGATGTCCACGTGCTGAGTGCGGAATCACAGATATCCACGGGAGATCCCCCGCTGATAGTCTTGCATGAACCTGTACCCGAGATCAACTTATAAACCCCCAGTTACTCACAAGGTGATGTGAGAATATGAATATGATGCGCGGATGGATTCCGGTGAAAAGTATCACTAAGAAATAAGGGACATTAAGCGTTCAATGGTAGTAGACCCTCTCAAATGCGGAGATAGCCTGTTTGGTGGACGCACAAACCCCTTGAAACAATACTTTCCACCTCCGTTAGGCGGGAAACTCCATTATTATGATTTCTGTTCTTTATACCCCTACGTTATAAAGAACAACTCATACCCCATAGGAACACCTGAAAAACTGGTGGGCCCCGCACTACCTACCATCGAGGACTTCTTAACTAATTTCAACGATAATTATTTCGGACTTTTCTTTGTTGATGTTCTTCCTCCAACCGAATTATGGATGCCTGTCTTACCTGTTGTCATAGACCATAAGCTTATGTTTCCTCTGTGTTTGAAGTGTGCAGAGGAGAACAATGGGGACTGTAACCATACATTTAATCAGAGAAAGATCAGAGGCGTTTATACAAGTCCTCAGCTCGCCCTAGCCATTCGTGAATGCTACAGAATACTGAAGTTATGAAGTGTAGAAATTCCAGAAGCTCCCCAACCTCTTCACCCTGTACATTAATACCTTCTTGAAAGATAAAGTTGAGGCATCAGGATACCCTCGCGGTGTTGAGACCGAAGACGAAAAAACAGTGTATATCCAGCGTTACCATGATCGTAAACGTATACAGCTTGAATGGAGCCACACTGCGCAAAATCCTGGCAAGCGCTTTAGTGCAAAGTTGTGCTTAAATAGTCTTTGTCGGAAATTTACACAGAATACAGACAAGGGAAACGTCAATTTAGCTAAGATATAATGAAGTGTGGGACCACGCCAACGCCCCGTCGATAAAGAAGTCATGGAAATCAGGAATGTGGGTAACACTTACATAATAAGGTACAACAGAACAGAGATGTCTACGGATACGTCACGTGTCACAAATATACCTGTAGCAAGCTTCACAACAGCTTACATACGTATCAAGCTTTGGAATCTGATGCAATCTCTTGGTCGGAAGGTTCTGTACGCAGATACAGATTGCGTGATATTCATGGAGAAAGAAGAAAATATGCCTCCTATTGGCGAATTCCTCGAAGCGATGACTGACGAGATCAAGGTTAAGTATGGAGACAACGCCTACGCCGATACTTTTGTCTCCACTGGACCGTAAACTTACGGAGTATGTGTGAGGGTTGGGGATGAGTTCAAATACATCGCGAAGGCTAGAAGTATCACACTGAACCATGCAAACAGCCAGATCGTTAACTTTAATTCACTCAAAGATCTAGTGAGTTTAGAAGATGATAGAAATGAGGGTGACCATCCACCGCACCTGGATGTGGGAACTCATAACTTCCGTGCGCAGAAGTTGGGTGGTGTGAAGGAACTTAGGGGGAGAAAAGTGTATCGAAACACCTACAGGAAACAGTACCAGGTGCCGGGCACCTACGATACTGTACCCTTTGGATACCGTGGGTCATGAATAGTTGTTTTATATATATATATATATATATATATATATATATATATGTGTGTGTGTGTGTGTGTGTGTAAAATGAACAATGAATAATTCCTATGTTCATATATTTTTATATTCATTCGTGTAATTCTTAGATCCATTCGTATGATTCTTATATTCATTTATATAATTCTTATATCCATTTATATACTTCGTATATTTATGTAATTTGTATATTTATATAATCCTGTATATTCTTATAATCCTTATGTTTTCCTAATCCGTGTATTTATATAATCTTTATATAAATCCTTATATTTATTATAATCCTTATATTCGTTATATTCATACGTACTTATATTTATATAATCTTTATATTCAAATATTCATTTTTACATAAGAACCAAAATCGCATAACGCAAGTTTGGATATATATTTTTTATTTGCTTTCTATTTTTCCAGTGTCACAACCATGCGACCTACCATTTCTATGGTTGAGCCGTATCCATGTTTGTGCCATTAGAAGTTCGCTGTGGGAAGCGAATGTCCCTTAATTTCATTCCCTTAAAGTACAAACAAGACAATCGACGGTTTAGATCGTTTAACATTTCCATCACAATATTACCCATATCTCCATTTTCCATTTGTTATAGAATTTATTATAATTAATTATTGTTGTCTTGCATCTAACCCTCATCCCTAAGTTGTATTAGATTATGCATGCACATTGAATGTGCATGATTTGAACCCTTGTTTGTACTTCTTTATTCATTTACTTAATTCTTCCTCAAATATTTACTGTATACTCGTATAAGTATATATACTGTATTTAATTAATAGTTTCACTCACTCTTTGTACAATGGCTATAAACCTCTCATTACTGTATTTCTCTAATTCGTTTCTTCTAATTTCTCCCAATAATGACTTACACTGTACGTACGAATTAAATAACTATGGCCAGTGGCGTGGTGACCATATGGGCCAAACGGGTTTGGCCCGACCAGCGACAATTAGCCAAAGGGGCCATAACAGAGGTTCAGAGGGCGCCGCACCAGGGGCCAGATTTTAGAATTTTTAAAATTTTAAAATTATAAAACCAACAATAATAGTAATATGACTGCTACATATTACTAAAATTAGTAATACAAATTTTTAATCATAATCTTTGGCTATGATTTAAAATTTGGGGGACCTATAACCATTCATAAAGTAAAACAATTTTCAAATCCATTTTTCAAAAAACACAACTTTCTATTTTAGAAGATTCATAAAAAAAATTGGACTATGAATTTTTTCAAAATTGCACAGAACACAAAGGAAGACTTACTCTACAACATAGAAACCCCAAATTATTACAAATTTTTGAAGGTGGTGGGGAGTTATGCCCAAATGTATACCAAAATTGTATGGAAATTTTTAAAGTCAAATTTATATATATATATAATTTTATATATTCAATGTCAAGAATTAAAATTTGATTTTGTATGCTGTGTCAAAAATGCATACTATAGTCTTGCTTGAGTCACAAATTAGATTTTTTTAACCCTTGGCTAGATTTATTTATTTTTAAATTAATAAAATAAATATTGCCTATATTTATTTTATTAATAAATGTATTTTATAAGAAAATATAACTACATTCGATTTTACAGATAAAATTTCAGCATCAAATATTTTTCTTCTTGTTTTTGGCATTATAAACTGTCAAAAACCAAAATAAACTAATTGGTTGAAACATAGAATCTTGCCATATGCAATGGATAAAAAGAGAAATAAAAAAATCTGGTGCTCAAAACAGAGCTGCTAAGAAACAGCACACACAGGAAGAAGACTCTCTCAGGCAAGGAATGCAGGCTTTTTTAAATATAACTGAGCCTAGTCAAGTGACACCTGCCACTGAAACACTGTCAGCTGTTAATGTAGCTGAAACACTCAATTCTAGTCAAGTTGTTGAAACAAGCACATCTTTCACTGAAGCTGAAACATTGCAGTCTAGTCATAGTGATGACTCTGATGAGATAGATCACATCACTGTTACCAAAAAACTTCAGTCTGGTCAATTTGATGAGTCAGCCACATCTGTCACTGTCACTGAAAATAGCAGGTAATTGTAAGCACAAAAGTTTCTAAAAATCAATTTATAAAATTCTAATGAATAACAGTCTCTTCTTATTTTTTCCTTAACTATAAAATATGTATATTAACCATTCCAGCTCTGATGATGATGGTGATGACAAAGAAAAACAACATGCAGTACATGCACCAAGTTGTGTACCTAATCAACCAGAGTCGATCAAGTCTAGTCTAAAAGCTGTTGATACAACAGATGAATCTATTTTCAAATCTGACAAAATTGATCCCACAGCACTAATAAATTCTAAGCACAGGTGATTTTATTTTTATCGTTCACTAATATTAAAATATAATTCCTAAAAATTATAATGTGCATAAATAAAGGTTATTTTTGCTATTTAAGTTCTACCTATCTTAGCCATAAAATAAATAAAGGCAATTTATTTTTTCTCAATCTCAGGTATAGTGCTGATGTAAAACGACACGTGCTGAGCTGTGGACCTAATCAACCAGATGATAAGTACCTTTCAAAAAGAGGAAATGTCATTGGTGGTCGCAAACGTCATTGTTCACAGGGTGTTTTTTACAACACCAACAAGCTAGTTCGCCATTGGTTGTCCTATTCTGAGACAAAAGATGCGCTTTTTTGTATCACATGTATACTGTTTACTGATAACAGTCTGCGAGGAGAAAATCAACGGTCTAAACAAGGAAATTAATTTACAAATGGTTTTTTTGATTGGAAGCACCAATGGGAAGGAGTAAGGAAACATGAAACTTCAAATAGTCAAAGAATGGCTGTTGTTGCCAGATTGATGTGTCTGAGACAGAGTTCAATCTCCAATGCATTGTTGAAGCAAAGTGAGTCTGAAGAGAATTTGAGAAAAGCTGCAGTTATAAAGAACAGGACGTTTTTGCATAGGGTTGTCAACGCTACACGTTGCCTTGGTATACAATCTTTGGCATTCAGAGGTCAGAGAGAATCATTGGATTCAGATGAGAACAGAGGAAATTTTTTGGAATTGCTTGATTTTCTCGCTGTGTATGATTCAAGTACTAGAGAGCAGATAGAAAAGGTTCTTCATCAACAGCAGGAAACTGAGAATCAGGGCCGTGGTTCCAAGCTAACTTTTTTGAATAATGATACTCAAAGGAAGATAATTAATATAATTGGAGAAGAAGTAACAATCGAAATTGTAAAGAAAATAAAAAAAGCTGTTGCATGGTCCATCATTAGGGACACATCTCCTGATGTATCACATCAAGAACACGTTAGTATTTGTGTTCGTGTTGCTGTGGATGGTGGTGTTTGTGAGCATTTGCTGTGCCTACAACATGCTTCAAATACTACATCAGAAATGCTTCTGAGTTTGGTAAAGTCTGCTTTTGCTTTTTCTGACTGTAATGTTGACTGTTATGAGACTCTTGTTGCCCAGTCATATGATGATGCTGCGAACATGAGTGGGTGCTATGGCGGATTACAGGCGCTAATCAGACGCGATATAGGTGAGCAAGTTATATATGTTCACTGCAATGCACACATCCTCAGTTTGGTACTTTCAGATGTTTCGTCAGGTCTGTTGATGCTGTTACTCTTTTTGGAACACTGGAGGCATTATATGTTATGTTTACACAATCTAATCGCATACATTCACTTTTTGAAGATACACAAAAGGAATCAGGTTTGGAAGTTAAAACATTGAAGAGACTGAACACAGTACGCTGGACGGCTCGTGAATTTTCTCTAGATGTATTCATATCTAGATACACATCGATATGTGAAACCTTGAATGAGATCACCACATCTCAAGAGTTTAGTCAGAAACAGCGTTCGGAAGCAGCTGGTCTACTTCACATTATTCAGAGTCGAGCATATCTGGCAACAGCTTGCCTGTTTCATAAAATATTCATGATAACAGGCCCACTCAGTCGCTATCTACAGACAGTCAATGTGGATGTTGTCAGAGCATTTGATATGGTCTCAGCTTCGATGCAGCAGCTACAGAAGATTCGCAATGACCCAGCCACTGTTAATGCTGCTGTCGAAGAAATCGACGATAAAGCACAGTGGCCAGTCATACGTGCACGTAAAAAGAAGAGACAAATCAATGAGAATGATACTGAAATCACTGAAAATAGTCAGGCAAAATGGACACGTGAAACATTTTATACTGTTCTAGACAAAATTAACTCGGCAATGAACGATCGATTTTCTGCAAATCGAAGTGTACTAAAATCAACACAAAAATTTTGTCCAACAAATTTCTCTAATATTGGTGCTCAAATTTCTACATTGGAGAATGAGATCGATGAATTTTGCAGTAATTACAGCATCAATAGTCACGAACGTGCCTTGGAGCTCTATAGTTTCAGTTCCGTATTCCCTTTATTATCGAACACAAAAACGATTTACAGCGCCTACACTGTATTCAATCATGATACGGGTCTTACTGAAGCCTATCCAACTCTTTCAAAAGCATATGGCATATTAGTGGCAATTCCCGCTACATCAGCAACGGCTGGGAGATCCTTTTCAGCATTGAAGCGAATCAAAACGCGCATAAGGAATTCCATGTCGCAGGAGATGCTGCTGGGTACAATGCTGATGTCAGTCGAACGAAATATAGCAAAGAAACTAGACACAAACCGGCTAATTGTTCGATTTGGTCAATCATCTAAATTTCTCTCGAAAGCCCTAATTATGTAGTAGAGACGTTAAGTATTTATTTTCACATACATGACACACATATGCTGTGCTTTCTATTGTTTTAAAACGTTTTGTGCTTTCTATTGTTGTAAGAAGTTTGTAATAATAATAATATTTTCTGCATACAAACAACCTATATTTCTATAAATTTATTAACTGAAAAAATCTAACAGTTTGGTCCTGTTTATAACGTTCAAAACGAAAAATGTAAACAAATACGTATCAGTCTCAAAACGGTCAAAAAATGCTAAAATTAAAAATTTCGAATCATTTCGAGAGGGCGCCAAAATGCTCTCTGGCTCTACGAGCGATAAGAGTCCCACCATGCCACTGACTATGGTGTATTAATGATGCATTAACTGTTGCATAATTTGATAAACTATGACGTCGTATAGTAACTTAATCCCCTTCACATTTTCCATACCTTGACTGCTGAATCATGTCTTTAGCATTTGGATATCTTTAGTATTCAATGTATGGTAAATTCTTTAGATCATAATAACAACTTCACACTCTATAAGTCATTATTTATATGTTGTGTCCTGTCTGGTGTTATGCAGTATAACTATTATTCTACCATATTCATCCATACGTCCATATCTTATCTTGACCGTTATCTTTTATTAATTGTATTAATTATTCATTCATTGATCTACCTATTGTCTACTTATGCCCTATCAACCTATCAGTCCATGTTTACTAGTGTCAGTCTCTATTACGCATATGTAAATCCGGCCACATGCATTTTTATATTTTTCTTTAAATTATTTAACCTCTCGCAAGATACTCGTTCATTATGACGCAAGTGTTCGAATTCCGATGACGACGCCAAAGCGAGCATCTGAATACGAAATCTCCTCTCTTGCTTGCTTCTAATTTATAAAACATTATCATGTGTGTTATGTTATATATATATATATATATATATATATATATATATATGCACTAGAATCACAAAATAACACGTGACCTTATTAATAAGCAAACAACCACAAGGAAAAGGAAACACAAAGTCCGAGCGCTTTCGTGATATATTCACGAAAGCGCTCGGACTTTGTGTTTCCTTTTCCTTGTGGTTGTTTGCTTATATATATATATATATATATATGATGAATAAAACCACGAAGGAAAGGAAACACAAAATGGTGCTCAAGCGCTTTCGTCTAATGACATCCTCAGGAACACTGAAATACATAAAAGGGTTACAGCCTATATATAGGTTACAGAAATAAAAAATAAAAAATAAAATAAATAACATACATACATACATACATACATATATATATATATATATATATATATACACATACATATATATATATATATATATATATATATATAATATATATATATATATATATATATATATGCAGTAAACGGAGAAGTAAAAATAAAAATTAAAAATTAAAGGATTATCAGAGAGGCATACAGATTTGTAAGGAAAAATATCGATTTTTAGCACAAGATCAAATGAATTATAAAAATACAAATTTATACTGGAAATCTGCCCGGGTTTTAACACTGCCTTTTATGGTCAAGTTTCGATATATATAAAAATAAAATGAAAATTAAAAGTTAATAAAGTAGCATACAAGTTTACCAAAGATTTAGCGTTCTACCCTTCTTATCTAAATCTGTTTTGAAGGAATTCAAAACAACAGGATCGAGTTGAAAAAGACCTTTGCTTATGTTGAAGTTATTTGAAAGTTGGATAATGGCAGACTCAAGAATATTTCTATTAACAATGTTGCTAGAGTGGAATAAAACTGAAGCATTATTCCAATCAATACAGTGGGATAACTCTGACAAATGGACAAAAAGGGCACTGGACAACTGTCCTGTTCTAACGAAATATTGATGCTGTTTTATACGTGTGTGCAAATCCTTTCCCGTCTGACCTATGTAAAAGGAATCACATTGTCTACACCCAATTTTATAGATAATGCCTGAATTATTGGTTTGAAAAAAACTATATAGGGCTATGGGTTGATTGCCTGTGCCCTCATCCGTTGGAAATTTCCAGCAGACTTCAGTGGAGGGTTACCGACAAAAGCCCTATGCTTTTTCGTTAGAGAGTTATGAATATGTAGGTCTTTAAAGGACCTTTTTATTATTTAATTGATTACGGTAATTTTAACGTCGGGATTTTAGAAGCCTATATGTTAATGAAAAGAAATTGCCCCACCTTAATTTTGCTGGGTCCTTGGTTTGCTTCGATGTAGGGCGTTACGATCATTTTCGGTGTAGGGCCGCCACGATGGAGTTACGCGACGAATTTACTGGAGGTAATTAATATAGGCAGTCACAATATAAACACTTTTAGGTGTAGGCCTACCCTTTTTCTTTATATTTATTAAGTTTATTTTTAGGAATTCACTCAGAACTTGAGGGAAGACAAAAGCACATCTTCCCTGCTTAAAGCGTTCGCTGCACATAAACAGCCCTGAGAGCCGTTCCTTGATTCGCTTGTATTTTCATTATTATTTGCCGATCTAGCAAAATTTTGTTTGGTCTACTTCTCTGTGGTAGACTAAACAATAAATTGGGTTTTCTTGTTGCTATGTGTGGCTGATTCATACATACAGGCTCTTTGTACGTATGGCAATTATTTCATTCCCAATAGGCTATGTCGCCAATCCCGAGGCAATTTTTTATAGATATTTAATTCAATTAATTAATAATTTATATTTAATTATGAAATAAATGTACCACATATGATACCATGTTGTGAGCGCATATAGTTTTTCCATATACTGCGGGGGGCCGGAGAAAAATTTGTATGTTATAGATCAAATTTTTTTATAAACTGTGTTTTAAACCATGTGAAATGGATTGAAAAGAATGAAATAGGAATTTAGGAAGAGAGAGTTTACTCAAGACCTATTTAAATATAAAAGTTCAAGAGGCCAACTTCTCAAGTTTAGTTAAATTTATGTCAATCAGTTTGACTCCCTTTAGGTATAGGAAATCTATGGAATTAAAGTAAAGTTATTAAGCATTTTAACTTTGCTCATTATCTGTGTAAATTTTTTAAATGCTGGTTTATTGACGTGGTTTTGGAGTTTTGTCATGTTTTGTTTTGTTAACAATTTATGTTTTAAAGTGACTTCTACGTTGGTGAGTTAATTAAAATGTACTGTACTTCCATGTTGTGTTGTTTGGTTTAAAGAGTTTGTACTGTATTCAAACCTCCTACCACTTCAGACTAGTCAATACCCGTAGTTTTAGTGGAGTAAATGTTACTCCTCCACAGGTAGATCTGGAGGGCTTGGGGCTTTGAATCCTGTACTGTTTTTGTGTTGCTTGGTCTCTGGCCATGGGAGGCCATAAAACCCTTGTAATAGTTTGGGCTGTGGCCAAGGGGAGGCCACAAAACCCTCGTAATAGTTTGGGTTGTGGCCAAGGTAGGCCACAAGACCCTTGTAATAGTTTGGGCTGTGGCCAAGGGGAGGCCACAAAACCATTGTAATAGTTTGGACTGTGACCAGGGGTGGCCACAAAACCCTTGTAATAGTTTGGTCTGTGGCCAAGGGAGGCCACAAGACCCTTGTAATAGTTTGGGCTGTGGCCAAGGGGAGGCCACAGGACCCTTGTAATAGTTTGGGCTGTGGCCAAGGGGAGGCCACAAAACCCTTGTAATAGTTTGGGTCGTGGCCAAGGTAGGCCACAAGACCCTTGTAATAGTTTGGTCTGTGGCCAAGGGGAGGCCACAAAACCCTTGTAATAGTTTGGTCTGTGACCAAGGAAGGCCACAAGACCCTTGTAATAGTTTGGTCTGTGGCTAAGGGAGGCCACAAGACCCTTGTAATAGTTTGGGCTGTGGCCAAGGGGAGGCCACAAAACCCTTGTAATAGTTTGGGTTGTGGCCAAGGTAGGCCACAAAACCCTTGTAATAGTTTGGTCTGTGACCAAGGGAGGCCACAAGACCCTTGTAATAGTTTGGTCTGTGGCCAAGAGAGGCCACAAGACCCTTGTAATAGTTTGGTCCGTGGCCAAGGGGAGGCCACAAAACCCTTGTAATAGTTTGGTCTGTGACCAAGGAAGGCCACAAGACCCTTGTAATAGTTTGGTCTGTGGCCAAGGTAGGCCACAAAACCCTTTGATGAATTTGTTGGGCTATAGCCAAGGGTAGGCCATCAGCCGTTTGATGAATTTGTGGGGCTATGGCCAAAGTAGGCCATCAGCCCTTTGATGAATTTGTTGGGCTATGGCCAAGGTAGGCCAAGCCGTTTTGATGAATTTGTTGGGCTATGGCCAAGGGTAGGCCATCAGCCGTTTGATGAATTTGTTGGGCTATGGCCAAGGTAGGCCATCAGCCCTTTGATGAATTTGTTGGGCTATGGCCAAGGTAGGCCAAGCCGTTTTGATGAATTTGTTGGGCTATGGCCAAGGGTAGGCCATCAGCCGTTTGATGAATTTGTTGGGCTATGGCCAAGGTAGGCCATCAGCCCTTTGATGAATTTGGGCTATGGCCAAGGTAGGCCAAACCGTTTTGATGAATTTGTTGGGCTATGGCCAAGGGTAGGCCATCAGCCGTTTGATGAATTTGTTGGGCTATGGCCAAGGTAGGCCATCAGCCCTTTGATGAATTTGTTGGGCTATGGCCAAGGTAGGCCAAGGCCCTTTGATTTGTTGGGCTATGGCCAAGGGGTAGGCCATCAGCCTTTTGAATAATTTGGGCTATGGCCAAGGTAGGCCATCAGCCCCTTGAAATAGTAGTTTGGGCTATGGCCAAAGCCATTAAACCCTTGAGTAGAGTAGTTTGGGCTATGGCCAAAGCCATTAAACCCTTGAGTAGAGTAGTTTGTTTGTACGTGTCACTGTCTAATCATATAAATTTTGGCACAAAATTATGTGCACAGAATCAGAGCGCAGCAATAAAGGCTTTTACTCTCCGATCCTTGGTTATGTTTAGACAGGTTGTTGTGTTTGAGACACATGGAAAGAGTAGTGTGTGTGTGTGTGTGTGTGTGTGTGTGTGTGTGTTGCATTTCTCCGAATCCAGTTGGTCTTCAAAACTTGGATTCACCACTCCAATGAAGTCAATACCCGTAGTTATGAATGAGTAAATGTTGTGTATGATAGTATCCTACAGGTAGGTCTGGAAGGTTTGGGGTTTTGAAGGAATCCAATCTGTTTGCAAGGAATGTATGTGTCTGTTGATGAAATCTGTTGTGATTCTCCCTTTAAAAGAAGAATTGGATGTTTGGAGTCGTATGTATATATTTATATACTGTACCGTACGTGTACGGTACTGCAAAATGTGTATTTTGTTATAGGGTTTTATTTTTGGGTTTTGGATTAGGTTAATCAATTTGGCTGAGTAAAGATCCTCAAACGTTGCATTTGAGACCCTTATATCAAGCCTTGTCTGTTTTATGCCTATATGTCAAATAGGATTTGGAATAGGTTGGGCCCATATGTCAAATAGGACTTGGTATGCCTATATGTCAAATAGGAATTGGAATAGGTTGGGCCTATATGTCAAATAGGACTGAGAATAGGTTGGGCCTATATGTCAAATAGGACTTGGTGTGCCTATATGTCAAATAGGACTTAGAATAGGTTGGGCCTATATGTCAAATAGGACTTCGAATAGGTAATAGGTTGGGCCTATATGTCAAATAGGACTTGGTATGCCTATATGTCAAATAGGACTTGGAATAGGTTGGGCCTATATGTCAAATAGGACTTGGTGCCTATATGTCAAATAGGACCGAATAGGTAATAGGTTGGGCCTATATGTCAAATAGGACTTGGTGTGCCTATATGTCAAATAGGACTTCGAATAGGTAATAGGTTGGGCCTATATGCAAAATAGGACTTCGAATAGGTAATAGGTTGGGCCTATATGTCAAATAGGACTTGGTATGCCTATATGTCAAATAGGACTTGGAATAGGTTGGGCCTATATGTCAAATAGGACTTGGTGTGCCTATATGTCAAATAGGACTTCGAATAGGTAATAGGTTGGGCCTATATGTCAAATAGGACTTGGTGTGCCTATATGTCAAATAGGACTTCGAATAGGTAATAGGTTGGGCCTATATGCAAAATAGGACTTCGAATAGGTAATAGGTTGGGCCTATATGTCAAATAGGACTTGGTGTGCCTTATTAGATTTATTTTCTTATTTCTCATTATAGTGAATCATATCCATTAATTTAACAAAGGTTGGTTCGACTTCTGTACGGATATATATTCCGTATTTTCAAACCACTACAACCATAAACCGTTCCGGCTGCCTCGTTAAATCTGCTGGTTTAATTGGTTTCAAAGCACTGAATAGTGAGGTTATAGAAGAATTCTGTTTCAAATTTGTTCAGCTAACTGTGTTGCTGTTTTTTTTCTTCAGGTTTGATCGGTGTATCATAGTAAAGTGTATTAAATTGCATTTATGTTTAAATTCAATCATCTATTTCAAATTAGGCTGTTATAAGGCTGTTCGGTATAACATTTCCCTTTCAGAAAACAGGCAATCAATCTTCTTTATATTCAAGTATTATCAAGGTAAAGTGTTTACAATTAAAACTACTAAGGTAATGGTTTATTTTGTTTTCATAGAATAAGACAATTACTACCAACTAAAGAGGGTGTTAAACTATAAACAAGTTTAACCCTCTGATAGCATAAAATTTCTATCAGCGGGAATCAATAATATTATTCAGGATTTAATTTATGATTCGGTAAGTAATTCATAAGCTTAATTTAGTGTTAATAAATAATAGTTTAGTATTCAAATACTGTGTTGGGTTAAAACAAAATTTTAATTCTAACATAACTGATAGAAATTTTTCATTTAATTTTATTTAAATTTTGCAATTCTTAAGTTAAATTTTCTGAGTTTAAACTAATTAAAGTTTGAGTTTCAGTTCATATTTATGTAACATTCCTGCTGATAGATAATTAAATCCTGTTCTTTAATTTAGTAATTTCAGTGAAATTAGTAAGAATTATCAATTAAAAACTTATTCAGATTATAAATCTGTGCAGTTATTTTTCTAGAATTTATTTAGGCTTAAAAATTATAAATTGTTGGAATTGCTAAATTGATAGTGAAATCTCCAAAAAACGAAAGCTGTGTCACTATCCTCTTGCTCAAAATTTGGTACTCAGGTGTGGGAAGTACAGCCTAACCTTTAACCTGACCATTAATTTGTTTGACAGTTTTCCCTTTGACCTTACAATTTATTTTCAAGAAAGTTATTTGTTTGTAATTAAGTCAAGATTCTGCTGCTGTGAATTAGTTTGATCACCGAGTGGGTTTGGTATTGCCAGGATTCAAGTTTGGCATACCTTTTGGGGGGCCTTTTCGGGCCTACCATTGAGCCTCAATTTTTGTGAATACCTTTTTGTCCTATTCAAATTAAATTTAAAATTTTGATTCAAGAATTCCCTCTTATTATTCTAGAATTAAGTAAAATTCGATTAAGTATTTTTTAGTTCCAAGTTCAAGAAATTTTAACATAAACATGTCTGAACTTAAAGAATTTATTAAAAGGCGTGGAGGTCATAGAGCTATGGTTTCTAGACTCCTTTCGAGTTTGGACGAGCTTTTAAACGAGAAGGAAATTCTCGTTGAAGATCTAGAGAGTAGACTAGAACAACTTTGTAACCATCAATGTAAACTTTCGGAACTTAATGATAAAATTCAGTGTAGTTTAGAGGATCAAGAATATTTAGATGATTTAAAAGAATCGGAGGAAAGGGATTTAGAAATTCGAAAATGCATTTTTAAAGTGAAAAATGTATTAGCTCAAATAAAGGATGCAAAGGAAAAAATTAATAGTTCTGGAAATGCAGCAAATAACCTAGAAAATAGCTTTTCAAACGCCGAGAAATTTCAAAGTGACTTCATGAATGGGTTAAGTGCTATTTTGAAGCGTAATGCTGCACCACCTAACCTTCAGTGCAGAAATTTCAGTGGTTCTACTGACAAGCACGAGTTTAAAGACTTTCTTAGTCAGTTCGAGAATTTGATAGGTGTTCGTACTGATCTGACAAATTCTGCCAAATTATCATACTTGAAGGGGTACTTGAGGGACATAGCTTATCAATCAATTAAACATTTGTCAAATGTTGATGACAATTATGAGATAGCTCTAGACATTTTAAAAGATCTTTCTAGACATCCCTTATATAATTGATGAGTCACTCAAGAAATTAGTTAGGCTAATGAAATTGATGACTTTCAATATGATAAATTAAATAACTGGCTTAGTGAAATTCGAGCTATGGTTCTTGATCTCAAAAATTATGAGGTGGATTTAATGGATGAAACCTCGTCTGGTAGTTTGTTGTTGGGTCACATCTTAATGAGTAAATTACCTATTTCATTCAAGAAGGAAATTGTTCGCAAATGCGAATCCAATTACCCTTCTCCAAATCAAATTTTTAAGAATTATGGTGAGATTATTAAAACTTTGTCCAGATTAAAGTCTAGTAAAGCCAAGTCTAATCAAAATCTCAAAACGTTCTATAAACCCAATAATGTGGTAAAAAACATTAAAAGTGAAGAACCTAAAGCCACTCTTCAAACTTTTCAGACTGCAGCCTCAAATATGCCTCAACCTAAAAAGGCCGGTCCTAATTTTAAAAAGTGTAAATTTTGTGATGGCGACCACTCTTTAATTCGCTGTTCTAAATATGACACGCTTCAAAAAAGACTTAAAAGATGTCAAGAAATCGATTTATGCTCTCATTGTTCGAGCATCAGACATTTGGGAAATAATTGTCCTGGTAAAGCTAACAAGCTCTCATTTTCTTGCGCAACCTGCGGTTTGAACTCTCATATTTCAGCATTATGTCCCAAGTTGGGTTCAAATAAAATAACTAATGGTGTCGAGACTCAGGTAAACAGTGTATCGGTGCATGCATTGTCTTCGGAGAATCATATATTTCGAAGTCGCGGCGTCTTGTTACCTACCGTGACTCTAGAATTTGTAAATCAAAATAATGTCAAATCAGTTAGGTGTTTGCTAGATTTAGCTTCACAAAGATCATATATCAGACCCTCAGTTCTAGATGGTTGGGACTGTCAATTAAAGCAAAAACCTAAATTCGAATGTCTAATAAGAACCTTTATTGGATCTCAAGTTAGAGAAATTCAAGAAGTGGAGTTGGGTGTAAGGCTGAATCCATCTAAAGCTACTCTCAAGAACTTCATCGTAGATGAAAAGATGGATTTAGATTATACCGTTCCAGAATTAAAAAACGTGATTTCTCAACTTCAAGAAGAAGGAATTACGTTCGGGGACAAGTCCTTCTATAACCTTCAGAATGATTTCGTCTCAAACATTGAAGGATTAATTGGAATTGATGTGCTTCAAGATTTTATGCCATTCTCCTTCGTAAAACTCAAGAATGGTACTGCCATATCAGTTTCTCAAGGACTTATACCTATTGGAGAGTTGGATACTTTTAAGAGTCCAATTCAACATTCCAGCAACAGTCGTAGATCTGTCAAGGAAACTCGTCAGTTTTCTTCAAGAACTCCTGTTAAAAAATTATGACTAGAAAGATCTGAAATTGATCAACAAAATTCCCTTCCTCTGACTGAGACTGATGGATCAAGTTTCAATTCAAGTTTTGATTCGAGTTTTAAAACCTACTAATTCAGGGCTTTCGGGGTGTAAAAACCCTTGGCATTGTTCCCTTTTTAAACTTAAATCAGGGCTTTCGGGGTGTTAAAACCCTTGGCATTGTTCCCTTTTTAAACTTACTAACCCCTCAAGTGAAACACCGAATCGAAGCTTAGCTTCAAATATTCAAATACCCTGTTTAAATCAGGACTCAAATGATTTACAGATTCACGAGTCTGGAGATGGGAAGAGTTCGCTTGCGGTCTTCAACGATGATGAACCGGGTCTGCATTCTATCGTGAACTGTGTCGTGAATCCGACTCCAAGTTATTTCAATCCTTTGTGTCACTGTAAATCCGACTCCGATCTAGACTTAGGTTTGGAAAATTTATATAAATTGGAGTCTATAGGTATAGATGAGAGTTCAAATGGTAGTTTGGATGAGATCAAGGTTAAACAATTTAATGACTCTATACATCTGTCTGGTGGCCAATATTATGTGGAGTTACCGTGGCATGAAGAGCTAATTAACCGTATTCCATCTAATCATAAAATAGCATTGGCAACTCTAAAAAGGGTAATTGGATTTCTCAATAAGAAAAACTTGCACTCTAAATATGCTGATGTATTTAAACAGCAACTAGATGATGGGATAATTGAAAGGTTTGATGTGACTCCAGACCAATATCAGAACTACATCTGGATACCTCATAGGCCGGTCATTAGGGTAGGAGATCAAGTTACAACTAAAATAAGGCCAGTTTTCAATTGTAGTTTGAAAACAGGTGAAGCTCCTTCTCTTAATGAAGCTGCATATCCTGGTGTAGACCTCATGAATTCACTGTTTACCTTATTATGCTCATTCAGAACCAATCAATACGTAATCCTTTCAGATATAAAGCAGGCATTTCTTCAAATCAAGCTCAAGCTTGATGTTGATAAAAATAGGTTTTGTTTTTTCTGGGAAGAGGACGGTCAATTATTAACTTATCGGTATACTACCATAGTATTTGGTCTGGCCAGTTCACCTTTCATACTCAACTATGTCATTAAATATCACGCCAATCAGTATCTAGATGATTTATGCTCTGAGTTCTCAAGAAACATTTTTATGTGGATAATTTAATTTTCACGAATTCAGATCCAGAATTACTTCTGGAATTATACTCCACTTTAAATCAGAGAATGTCTGAGGGAGGTTTCAACCTTAGATCATGGAACACTAATCTAGACTGTCTCAAAAACATAATGGTTCAAGATCAAAATGTTGTTCAACATGAATGCTTGGAAAAGGTGCTGGGTTATCACTTTGATGTAAGTCGGGACTTAATCTTGCTGTCAGAATATGATCTAGACCCTGAAGCTTGTACCAAGCGCCAAATCCTTTCCCAAATTTCTAAAATTTTTGATCCATTATCCCTTTACCTCCCAGTTACCATTCGGGGTAGGCTTCTCGTGAGAAAATTGTGGAAGCTTAAGTTGTCTTGGGATGAGAAAGTCGGTCAAGATGAATTGAAGGTTTGGACTAAGATTTACAAAGATCTTAAAGAACTTTCAAACGTTCAGCTTTCGATTCTAGTGACTCTGCTTCATTAGTCATTTTTTGTGACGCTAGTGCCAGTTGTTACGGATTTGCAGTCTATGCAGTTGGCCCTTCAGGATCAAACTTAGTTTTTTCCAAGGCTAAAGTGGCTCCTATTCAAGCACGTACTTTACCTACTTTGGAATTACTTTCAGTTTATCTAGCGTTCAAATGTCTTCCTCAATTTCTCTCATCCATTAAAGCTCAGTTCTCAAATATCAAGATTTTTGTTGATGCTCAAATTGTGCTGTCTTGGGTCATTTCGTCAGACCTCAATGTCAAAATAAAAAACATGTTTGTTCGAAATCGAATTCAGGATATTAGACATATGCATCAAGAAATTCAAACTAAATTCAGTATTTCAATATCATTTAATTATGTCTCAACTAAAGAAAACCCCGCAGATCTCATTACTCGGGGAATATCATTTAAAGAATTTGAGAACAATCTAGAACTCTGGATGCATGGTCCTGAATGGTTAGTTCTAGATTCATCCTTTTGGCCTAAATATGATCTTCAGTGCCTATCTAACCCAAACAAATTAAAGACACAATCAGCTACAATTACATCTGTCACTTTAAATGCTGGTAAAACTGAACCCATTCTTGACATCAAACGGTTTTCAAACATTCACAAAGTCTATAAAATCACGTCTTATGTACTAAAGTTTTTCAAATGCAGAAGGAAACCCAATGTAGACCTGGATAGGGGTAGTAGGTTGTATTGGCTATACATCATGCAACTTGAATCCTTTGACAAAGAAAATCAATTTCTTGAAACGGTTCAAGAAAATCCCAATCAGCAAGTTCCCAATCTGGTTAACCGTCTGGATCTCTTTCTAGACGAAGTCAGATTGATTCGAACCAAGGGCAGACTTTCAAGAACAAACGTGTATGATTATGACATCATAAATCCCATATTACTAGGTAAACATCATCACTTCACTGAATTAATAGTTCGAGATTGTCACTCTAGATGCAAGCATTTAGGTATTCAATCCACCTTAACAATGCTGCGCTTGCAGGGGTTTTGGATCACTAGTGCAAGACAAACCATCAAGCGTATCATTTCAAGTTGCATTACTTGCAGAAAATACAATCAATTTTCTTACAAGTATCCCAAATTCACCAATTTCCCTAAGCATCAGATGCGTTTGTTCACTCCCTATAAACATGTTGGGGTTGACTTCACAGGTCACGTTTGGGTCAAAGACCCTGACTCAGGAAAAACTGTCAAACGATTTATTTTGCTCTATACTTGTCTTCACATAAGAGCCATACATTTAGATCTGCTTCCTGATATGAGTACCAAATCTTTCTTGCTCTCATTCCAGAGATTCACTAATCTATATGGTGTTTGCGACAGAGTTTACAGCGACAATGCTAAAAGTTTCATTCAAGGTGGTAAGGCATTAGAAGACTTTAAATTCTAACGAATTTCAAGAGCACATGCGAGCCAGTGGTATCAAACACATCCGGCTTCCAGTTTATTCAGCCTGGATGGGATCTGCTTGGGAGCGTCTCATTCGAGTAGTGAAAAGCTGCCTTTTCAAAACCATTGGGCGTTCTGTTCTAGATCATTTCGATCTACTGACCTTGCTAACTAGCATTCAAAACGCTGTGAACTCTCGTCCGCTAACATACGTCTCGTCAGAGACTGAATTATCAAGCTTAACGCCTAATTCATTCCTTAAACACCAAAAGGAATCTTTGGTATTCAAGTTTGAAACTGATGATGACCCTTTATGGTCACAAAATCCCCCTACTCATAACGAACTCAACAAATCGTTTGAATTATTGAACAAAAAGTATTCTCAATTTAGACAGTGGTGGTATGAGGAGTACCTGTTGAGTCTTCGAGAACATAGTCGAGATTTATACGAATCAGACTGGGTTAATCGCATCAAAGTTGGCGATGTGGTCTTGATTAAATCAACTACTAAAACCAGACCCTTTTGGCGGATGGGACGCATCCTGCATTTGTTTGTAGGCGATGATGACAAAGTCAGAAGTGTTCAACTCAAGAGATCAGATAACGAAGTTTTAAATTATCCTATTTGTCACCTGTATCCATTAGAAATCTCGATTACTCATAATGGTGCTCGTCAAGACCTTCCAAATTCGAAAGATGTTCAAAAAGAAAAACCTAATTTAAGACCCACTAGGAAAGCTGCAATTCATTGCAAACAGAGGCTCAAGGACCTACTAAATAGGGAAGACGATTAGGATTAACATTAGATTTAAGATGGTTATGGGTTGAAAAAAGTTAAAAAATACAAAAAAAATTATTTGGTGGTGGGTGTCATATCAAAATTTAAGACTTACTGCAATTTTAGATTTTAAATTGCAGTTTCTCCGTCGGGAGGTTATTAGATTTATTTTCTTATTTCTCATTATAGTGAATCATATCCATTAATTTAACAAAGGTTGGTTCGACTTCTGTACGGATATATATTCCGTATTTTCAAACCACTACAACCATAAACCGTTCCGGCTGCCTCGTTAAATCTGCTGGTTTAATTGGTTTCAAAGCACTGAATAGTGAGGTTATAGAAGAATTCTGTTTCAAATTTGTTCAGCTAACTGTGTTGCTGTTTTTTTTCTTCAGGTTTGATCGGTGTATCATAGTAAAGTGTATTAAATTGCATTTATGTTTAAATTCAATCATCTATTTCAAATTAGGCTGTTATAAGGCTGTTCGGTATAACATTTCCCTTTCAGAAAACAGGCAATCAATCTTCTTTATATTCAAGTATTATCGAGGTAAAGTGTTTACAATTAAAACTACTAAGGTAATGGTTTATTTTGTTTTCATAGAATAAGACAATTACTACCAACTAAAGAGGGTGTTAAACTATAAACAAGTTTAACCCTCTGATAGCATAAAATTTCTATCAGCGGGAATCAATAATATTATTCAGGATTTAATTTATGATTCGGTAAGTAATTCATAAGCTTAATTTAGTGTTAATAAATAATTAATAGTTCAGTATTCAAATACTGTGTTGGGTTAAAACAAAATTTTAATTCTAACAGCCTATATGTCAAATAGGACTTAGAATAGGTTGGGCCTATATGTCAAATAGGACTTCGAATAGGTAATAGGTTGGGCCTATATGCAAAATAGGACTTGGTGTGCCTATATTTCAAATAGGACTTCGAATAGATAATAGGTGGGTGTAGGTTTGAATTTGTGCAATTGTTTTAGGTCTTTCTGATGTTGCAGTTCTGAGTCTAATTTTGTGGCGGTGATGTTGCAGTTCTGAGTCGGAACTTTGTGGCGGTGATGTTGCAGTTCTGAGTCGGAACTTTGTGGCGGTGATGTTGCAGTTCTGAGTCGGAACTTTGTGGCGGTGATGTTGCAGTTCTGAGTCGGAACTTTGTGGCGGTGATGTTGCAGTTCTGAGTCGGAACTTTGTGGCGGTGATGTTGCAGTTCTGAGTCGGAACTTTGTGGCGGTGATGTTGCAGTTCTGAGTCGGAACTTTGTGGCGGTGATGTTGCAGTTCTGAGTCGGAACTTTGTGGCGGTGATGTTGCAGTTCTGAGTCGGAACTTTTGTGGCGGTGATGTTGCAGTTCTGAGTCGGAACTTTGTGGCGGTGATGTTGCAGTTCTGAGTCGGAACTTTGTGGCGGTGATGTTGCAGTTCTGAGTCGGAACTTTGTGGCGGTGATGTTGCAGTTCTGTCTTATGAGTAAGTTAAATTGCTGAAATAAATTTTATAACCTACACCACAGGTTGAATTATAAATTGTGTTTTTAGTTAGGATAGGCCTTGAGTGTAAAGAGTAAGGCCTACTTTAAGAGGTAGGCCTATTATGTAAGGTAAAGTTAGGTGGGCCCACTAAATAGACCTATTTTTGGGCCTACCAAGTAGGCTTATGTTTGGGCCTATTACTTTATAGGACCTCAAATGAGTTAAGCCTGTTAAATTAACAAGGCTTTGTTTTGAGTTTGAAGAGTAGGACCTATTAAATAGGCTTAATGTTGTGGGCCTATTTTTTAGGACCTAAAATAAGTTATGCCTGTTAAATGAACAAGCCTTTGTTTTCGGTTAGTGTAAAGGTAAAGGGATCGGTTCCCAGTTGCATAGGCCACCATATGAAAAAACTATAGTGGGGTTATGGTTGAAATTGGGGTTAGGCCTAATGAGCTAAGCCTAGCCTGTGTGTTGTTAGTGTAAATTTTAGAGGGGTAAGTTCCCCATATACGGGCCACCATTTGAAAAAAACTATATAGGGCTATGGGTTGATTGCCTGTGCCCTCATCTGTTGGAAATTTCCAGCAGACTTCAGTGGACGGTTACCGACAAAAGCCCTATGCTTTTTCGTTAGAGTTATGAATATGTAGGTCTTTAAAGGACCTTTTTATTATTTAATTGATTACGGTAATTTTAGCGTCGGGATTTTAGAAGCCTATATGTTAATGAAAAGAAATTGCCCCACCTTAATTTTGCTGGGTCCTTGGTTTGCTTCGATGTAGGGCGTTACGATCATTTTCGGTGTAGAGCCGCCACGATGGAGTTACGCGACGTATTTACTGTAGGTAATTAATATAGGCAGTCACAATATAAACACTTTTAGGTGTAGGCCTACCCTTTTTCTTTATATTTATTAAGTTTATTTTTAGGAATTCACTCAGAACTTGAGGGAAGACAAAAGCACATCTTCCCTGTTTAAAGCGTTCGCTGCACATAAACAGCCCTGAGAGCCGTTCCTTGGTTCGCTTGTATTTTCATTATTATTTGCCGATCTAGCAAAATTTTGTTTGGTCTACTTCTCTGTGGTAGACTAAACAATAAATTGGGTTTTCTTGTTGCTATGTGAGGCTGATTCATACATACAGGTTCTTTGTACGTATGGCAAATATTTCATTCCCAATAGGCTATGTCGCCAATCCCGAGGCAATTTTGTATAGATATTTAATTCAATTAATTAATAATTTATATTTAATTATGAAATAAATGTACCACATAATTATGATACCATGTTGTGAGCGCGTATAGTTTTTCCATAGGTAGGGCTATTTTTTACTGATATTTTTCACAATATTGTTATGAAAATACTACATTAATATCCAAAAGTTTAAGTACATTAGCAATGCCTAAAAAGCCCGGGAAAAATGGAAGTACTAAAATATTTTTTGACAAAGTACGAGTGTTATTATTGACACGATAGAAAGTTCGTTTTGCCTTGTTGAGACAAGATTCCATAAACGCAGATGGATAACACAGATCACTTCCAATACCGTTGATTTTTTCCAATTCGGCATCGATGTATTCCGGACTGGCGATCCTAAGGGCGCGGAGAAACATTGATGAAAAAATGGCCTTCTTAGTGGGGGTGTCATGTCCCGAGTAAAAGTGTACGTAGGACAAATTGTTTGTTGTTTTCCGATAGATACTAAACTTAAAACCTGGGCTTTCCCTATGTACACGCACATCCAAAAATGGGATTGAATTGTCTCGTTCCACTTCTAAAGTAAACTTAATGGAGGGGACTTGATCATTTAACTGAAGGAGGAAGTTATCCAGGTCACGATTCATGGGCCAGATACACAAAATATCGTCGACGTACCGCAACCAAGGGATGCCAACCCCCAGGATTCTCGGAATGTAAGTAATTTCGAAAAACTCCATATAAATATTGGAGAGGAGGGGCGATAAGGGGTTGCCCATGGCCATCCCAAAAACTTGTTGATAATACTCGTTATTGAAAGTGAATTTACAGTCTTTGATGCAAAGCTTAATAAGATCCAAAACAATGTGTGAAGGTAGTGGCAGGTCATACTTACGTAATTCTTGGGAGAAAGTCAAGCATATCGTCAATCGGCACTTTTGTAAACAATGAACAAACGTCAAAACTGATCAATCTATCGTTAGTTTCAGTACGTGCATTATTCAATTTTTCAGTAAGATCCATGGAATTTTTTACATGTGAATCAGAGATAGTTCCGAGAATGGGGGACAAGACTTTGACAAGCCATTTGGAGAGTTTATAAGTAATAGAGCCCACCGAGCTAATAATAGGGCGCATAGGGTTGCCAGGTTTGTGGGTTTTAATAAGACCTAAAGGTAGGGCAGAGAGGGTGAAGTGGACATGAAAAGCGGAATTAAGTCCTTATGATCTTTGAGAATGCGTTTCAAGCCACTATTAAATGATTTGATGACGTCATCCTGCGGGTTCTTCCTAAGTTTGCTGTATGTGGCGGGGTCCTGGAGAAGCTCGTTCATCTTTCCGATGTAGTCCACTTTGTCCATAATAACTATGATGTTAGCCTTGTCTGCTTTAGTAATATGGAGCTCCCCATCTTTTTTTAATTGTGAGAGGCCATTGCGAAAACGTTTAGGAAAGTTATCTTCGTAATTACCATTCGCCGCACTATAAACGAGGCCTTTAACTATGTTAAACAAATACTGAGGGAGATTACACTGTTTTTCAAAACACGCGAGACTGTAACACAAATTGTTTTGGAACTTATTAAGCTTTGCATCAAAGACTGTAAATTCACTTTCAATAACGAGTATTATCAACAAGTTTTTGGGATGGCCATGGGCAACCCCTTATCGCCCCTCCTCTCCAATATTTATATGGAGTTTTTCGAAATTACTTACATTCCGAGAATCCTGGGGGTTGGCATCCCTTGGTTGCGGTACGTCGACGATATTTTGTGTATCTGGCCCATGAATCGTGACCTGGATAACTTCCTCCTTCAGTTAAAT
>JAJOZX010002143.1:215000-310000 GCA_023014485.1 Bathynomus jamesi
GATGCATTATCTCTTCGTTATAAAAAGATGAAGTCATGTCTTGCCTTAAACCTTTAATTTTGCTCATATGCATATCGTAGTATGAAAATGCATTTAATTTCCGTTTCTAATTAACTCGGCAGACCCGGAAAACGTCAGATCTGAAAATATGCGGTTTAAGATAAAAATATGGCTTCCTCTTTCTATATCCTGTTTATCTATTGTCACAACAAAAAAAAAATTGCTTTATTTTTAACTGTTGTGCAAAAATAATACAGCCTCTTCAGTATTTAATAATGATGATGATAGTAGAATCGGGGTATATAAACCCCAACCATTTCTTCCATATGCATTCTGATCCAACCTACGAGGCTGAGCATTACTTGTAACATTTTAGCAGTAAATTACAGTAAAAGAGTCTTTATCTTCTCTTTCGAGTCTTGCTCTCTTCAGAGAACTTAGTCATTAAACTTCCCCGGTACGTTACAATAAGAATCGGAGAAACTTCAGAGAATTTGGTAAGCCTCTCAGAATCCTCCGAGCCACTATAGAAGAACTCGGAGAGTAGTATAAAAGAAACTACTACAAGTAACAGATCCATTGCTGCCTCCTAACCAGAACTCCCGTCAATTTCGAACCGACCCAGGCCATAGACGGAGGGGTTAACATTATATATATATATATAATATTATATATATATATATATATATTATATATATATATATATATATGATGAATAAAACCACGAAGGAAAAAAGAAACACAAAGGGGTGCTCAAGCGCTTTCGTCTAATGACATCCTCAGGAACACTGGAGTGAAAGGACAGATCAAGGCAATATATAGGTTACAAAAATAAACATACATACATACATATTCACATATATATACATATATATATATAATTATATATATACATATATACATATATATAGTAAGCATAGAAAAAAATTGTGGGAGGAGCCAACATTTATATGGTCACAGAAGAATAAAGAAATAAAAATAAATATAAATATAAATTGAGAAAAAATTAATTACAAAATAGTGCCTTAGTGATATATATGTCACAGCCTAAATAATCATAAAATCATAAAGAAATAAACAGGCAAATAAAAAAAACCCATAAATCTATATACATACATATATATATATATATATATACATATATATATATATATATATAAAGACACTTTTAGCACTTTGGCCGACCTTCAATATAAATTCAAATGGCTTTTTTATGGAACAGGTCACAAAAGAATAAAGAAATAAAAATAAATATAAATATTGTAAGTGGTCTACCAATTCAAGCTCAAGAGGGAAGTTTTACAATCGATTTAATAGATGCTGCCAAATTGATATATATGTCACAAAAAAATAAAGAAATAAACCAAAAAAAAAATTAATTATTAAAAAAATAAAAAATAATAATAATAAATTGAAAGATAAATTTTAAGAGAGGCACACCAATTTATAAGGGAAAAATTACCACATATGCATATTATAGTCACAAACGAATAAAAAAGTACAAGTAAATATAAATTGGAAAACAAAATGATGCCTAGATGATATATAAAGAACAATAAAATATATATACAACATATATACGGTATATATACGAAATATAAACGCAATATATACAGAATATATATATATATATATATATATATGCATAAGGGAAAAAAATTACCAAATTTGTTTTTATAATTATTGTCTGAGAAAACGGTAGGTCGCAAAAGAATAAAGAAATAAAAATAAATATAAATTGAAAAAATTACAAATAATACACGTACACATGTATACCCGCATAACCAAATATATATATACATATACACACATATATACAAACACACACACACATATATATATATATATATATATACAAGCTTGACCTTCACGAAATGAGAAATCATCCCGCAGAACCTTTGTGAGGTTGTAAGGTAAGGTAAGGTACATACACATATACATATATGGATCGCAAAATTAAAAGTCTCATTCGAAATAGTCAGTGGAGTAAAAAAGCAAGCTCAAAGTGTGTTTTGAACCTTTCTTCGAAAAACATTAGTGACGATGCAAAAAGTGCCCTTGGATTTGGTATGTCCTTTTATATTGTTAAAAAACCTACTGCTTTACAAATTTGTCATAGTCTTGCTCGTTTTGAAAAACAGTGTAACCTTCCTCAGTTTTTAGTTAACATAGTTAAAGGCCTGGTCTATGGTGCTGCGAATATTTCTTACGAAGATAACTTTCCTAAACGTTTCCGCAATAGCCTTTCACAATTAAAAAAAGATAGTGAGCTCCATATTACTAAAGCAGACAAGGCTAACACCTTAGTCATTATGGACAAAGTGGATTACATTGGAAAGATGAATGAGCTGCTTCAGGACCCCGCCACATACGTGAAACTTAGGAAGAACCCACAGGATGATGTCATCAAATCATTCAATAGTGGCTTGAAACGCATTCTCAAAGATCATAAGGATTTAATTCCCCTTTTTTTGTCCACTTCACCTGCTCTGCCTTATCTTTATGGTCTTATTAAAACCCACAAACCGGGTAACCCTATGCGCCCTATTATTAGCTCGGTGGGCTCTATTACCTATAAACTCTCCAAATGGCTTGTTAATGTTTTGTCCCCCATTCTTGGAACTGTCTCTGATTCACACGTAAAAAATTCCATGGATCTCACTGAAAAATTGAATAATGTTCGCATTAATACCAACGATAGATTGATCAGTTTCGACGTTTGTTCATTGTTCACAAAAGTGCCGATTGATGATATGCTTGACTTTCTCGCCAGAGAATTACATAATTATGATTTACCATTACCTGCACACACTGTTTTGGAGCTTATTAAGCTTTGTATCAAGGATTGTAAATTCACTTTCAATGGCGAGCATTATCAACAAGTTTTTGGGATGGCCATGGGCAATCGCCCCTTCTCTCCAATATTTATATGGAGTTTTTTGAAATTACTTACATTCCGAGAATCCTGGGGGTTGGCATCCCTTGGTTGCGATACGTCGACGATATTTTGTGTATCTGGCCCATGAATCGTGACCTGGATGACTTCCTCCTTCAGTTAAATGACCAAGTCCCCTCCATTAAATTTACTTTAGAAGTGGAACAAGACAACTCAATCCCGTTTTTGGATGTGCGTGTTCATAGGGATAGCCCGGGTTTTAAGTTTAGTATCTATCGGAAAAAAAAAACAATTTGTCCTACGTACACTTTTACTCTGGACATGACACCCCTATTAAAAAGGCCATATTTTCCTCAATGTTTCTCCGCGCTCTTAGGATCGCCAGTCCGGAATACATCGATGCCGAATTGGAAAATATCAACGGTATTGGAAGTGAGTTGTGTTACCCATCTGCGTTCATGGAATCTTGTCTTAATAAGGCTAAACGAACCTTCTATCGTGTGAATAATAACACTCGCACCTTGTCAAAGAATATTTTAGTACTTCCATTTTTCCCGGGCTTCTTAGGCATTGCTAATGTACTTAAACTTTTGGATATCAGTGTAGTTTTTTCATATAACAATATTGTGAAAAACATCATAGTAAAAAATAGCCCTACCAATAATTTAGGCATTATCTATAAAATTGGGTGTAAGCAATGTGATTCCTTTTACATAGGTCAGACGGGAAAGGATTTGCAAACGCGTGTAAAACAGCATCAATATTCCGTTAGAACGGGACAGTTGTCCAGTGCCCTTTTTGTCCATTTGTCAGAGTTATCCCATTGTATTGATTGGAATAATGTTTCAGTTTTGTTTCACTCTAGCAACATTGTTAATAGAAATATTCTTGAGTCGGCTATAATTCAACTTAAAATAACCTTAACATGAGTAAAGGTCTGTTTCAACTTGATCCCGTTGCTCTGAATTCCTTCAGAATGGATTTAAACAAAAAGGGCAGGTTGTTAAATCTTTGGTAAAAAATTTGTTTTTGTCTGTTGTTTCCCTTACAATTTTATTTTTCAATTTTTTGCTGTATGCGTGTAGGTGTATGTATGTATGTGTATGTGAGTATGTGTGTGGTCATTGCAGTTAAATGTGTTTGTATGTATATGTGTGTATATGTATGTATGTATGTGTGTATATGTATGTATGTATGTATGTATGCAGTTAAATATATATATATATATATATATATATATATATATATATGTATATGTGTATGTACCTTACCTTACCTTACAACCTCACAAAGGTTCTGCGGGATGATTTCTCATTTCGTGAAGGTCAAGCTTGTATATATATATATATATATATATATATGTGTGTGTGTGTGTGTGTGTGTGTGTGTATATATGTGTGTATATGTATATATATATTTGGTTATGCGGGTATACATGTGTACGTGTATTATTTGTAATTTTTTCAATTTATATTTATTTTTATTTCTTTATTCTTTTGCGACCTACCGTTTTCTCAGACAATAATTAAAAAACAAATTTGGTAATTTTTTTCCCTTATGCATATATATATATATATATTCTGTATATTGCGTTTATATTTCGTATATATACCGTATATATGTTGTATATTATTTTATTGTTCTTTATATATCATCTAGGCATCATTTTGTTTTCCAATTTATATTTACTTGTACTTTTTTATTCGTTTGTGACTATAATATGCATATGTGGTAATTTTTCCCTTATAAATTGGTGTGCCTCTCTTAAAATTTATCTTTCAATTTATTATTATTATTTTTTATTTTTTTAATAATTAATTTTTTTTTGGTTTATTTCTTTATTTTTTGTGACATATATATCAATTTGGCAGCATCTATTAAATCGATTGTAAAACTTCCCTCTTGAGCTTGAATTGGTAGACCACTTACAATATTTATATTTATTTTTATTTCTTTATTCTTTTGTGACCTGTCCATAAAAAAGCCATTTGAATTTATATTGAAGGTCGGCCAAAGTGCTAAAAGTATCTTTATATATATATATATATATGTATATATATATATATATATGTATGTATATAGATTTATGGGTTTTTTTTATTTGCCTGTTTATTTCTTTATGATTATTTAGGCTGTGACATATATATCACTAAGGCACTATTTTGTAATTAATTTTTTCTCAATTTATATTTATATTTATTTTTATTTCTTTATTCTTCTGTGACCATATAAATGTTGGCTCCTCCCACAATTTTTTTCTATGCTTACTATATATATGTATATATGTATATATATATATATATATATATATATATATATATATATATATATATGTGTGTGAATATGTATGTATGTATGTTTATTTTTGTAACCTATATATTGCCTTGATCTGTCCTTTCACTCCAGTGTTCCTGAGGATGTCATTAGACGAAAGCGCTTGAGCACCCCTTTGTGTTTCTTTTTTCATTCGTGGTTTTATTCATCATAAATACTTTTCACGTGTCACTTTCGTGAAATAATTTTTCATATATATATATAATTTTTTTTTTTTTTTTTTTCTCAGGGCGCGCACCCACAAAAGCTGTAAAATAGTTATTTTAAAAAATTAATAAATAAATGATTAAATCTTTTATACTAAATAATATTTAATAAAAATAAAAGGTCATGATAATTTTGCATGCATTAATATACAGTATTAACGTTCATTGTTGCTTCAAGGGAGAGATGAAAAGGGAGAGATGAAAAGGGAGAGATGAAAAGGGAGAGATGAAAAGAGAGAGTTAGGGAATAATGGGGGTTATTACTAGCTGAAGTCGAGCGGAGCGACAGTAGCACACAGCTTGCTGTTTGGTGTGAATGTCTTGTAGTGTCGTTCGATAATATAGGCTATATAGCCTACTTTTGATACTTATGCACCGCAGAAAGAGAATCGGATTTGCATGATTCGTTCATTTTTAACGAATCACTATTGTTTGTATGTTTCACTTTCCAATTCTTAATGCATTTCTACACTAGTTTTTTTTCTATCGCATATATATATAAAAATATATATATACACAGTGTCATTTAAAAGCATGCCATTTATTACATATAACTTAAATTTTAGGCTTTAGGTACCTTGTTATAGTGTTCAGCACCCTGTTTTGTTAATCACCGTACGCCACTGATGTGTGTGTGTGTGTGTATATATATATATATATATATATATATATATATATATATATATATTAATACACACACACACACACACACACACACACACTGTATATCGTTTGTTTTAGAGTTTATTTGCTTGCTGACAACATTTTACAATTTATTTATTTATTACGTGTAGTTTAAATAAATTTATATTTGTTTTAAACGTTTCATTTTCACCTTTGTGTGTGTGCGTGTGTACAAGAAATCTAAGATCATCTCCTTGTATGGTGCGCGTTAATAAAGTGTGTCACGTGACTCCACCTACTAGCCCCTTTGGAAGGACACACTTCCTCGCCGTCATGTTCAGTTGACCGCAATAGACGTTGGCGTCCAATCTATCTTTGGCCTATTGAACATTTCTCACGTTGCCGAATAAATAACGATGGCTGCTGCTGATATTGCTTGCTCTACATTCCTGAAGTGATACTCGCGAAAGTCTACAAATGTGGTGAACACTCAAAGAACTTCTAGTCAGCCGTCTTTTGAGACATTTAAGTCCAGTCTAAATCGAGTGAAACTGTGCGAGCAGGATGCTCAAATACTTTATGGATTTTTTTATTAGAGCTTTACAAGCTTCCGTAATGCAAAAGACGTGATGGAATATGTTGTGATTTTAGAATGTGTAAAAGAGTACGTCCAACGTGGCGTGAAGGAGTCAACGTTCCCTGAAAAGAAGCAGAGACTGGATTGTGAAGCTCATTGACGAATGGCACGACAAAACCTATTATGTTATGTTACACTTCACCGCGTACATACATGTGTCACTAAACACAAATCTTATGGTTATGGACAGTTTAAAATATTTCTACCACCTTATCCATGTATACCACGATGAGGTCCCTAATGAAATTATAGCTAAAGGTTCATGTGAATTTTTAATAGAATTTTGGTGATGAATATTGCTTATCCCGAAAGTGGAACAGTATGCGCAAGCATTTTTCTCGAATAGATCCCCTGAGTGTCAATAAGTTTTTACCTTCATTTAATGTTTTATGTGCACACAACTGGTGCTCGTGAAAGAAATATGGTGAATCCCATTATTCCTGAACAAGTTAAAAAGTCAGTGGTGCGCATCCCCGACAACGAGTATAATAAAACTTTGGAATCACTTTAACATATTGCTTCCCAAAGCATTCTGGAAGCAATATTTTTAAAGTGATCCCTCCTGGGAAGCAATATAAGCTTAGCAATATAGTGATTAACAATGGGAAGCAATATGCTAAAAAGAGAAAGGTTGGTTGGTTAGAAAGAGGTTGGTAATCTAGGAGATAACCTACCGACCGTAAACAAAGCTATAAATGCCCTAACCGGGCATTCTTTATATATTTAATGTAGGTTAACTGAATGCCCGGTTAGGTCAACTGAATGCCTGGTTAGGTCAACTGTACGCCCTTGATGATTGGTTAGGTTAAGTCGTGATATTTTCGTTAGTTTTAAAGAAAATATCACAACTTAACCTAACCAATCGTTAAGGGCGTACAGTTGACCTAACCGGGCATTCAGTTAACCTACATTAAATATATAAATAAAATGAAGGGACGCAAAAAGGAGCTACTCAAATCGTACTTGTGACAAATGATGTGGCGTGACGGATTCTTCTGAAATCCATTTTTTACTGTGACCATAAAGCGCAACAATTCTAATAAATTTACTTTCAATCTAATATTTGAACATGTTATGATTTACTTTTATGCCTTTACTTTATTAATTAAAGCGAACAATTTTTATCGTAATCCTTATCCTAAATATTGGGAAGCAATGTGTTATTGCTTCCCAGGAACCTCTCTAACATATTGCTTCCCAGTGTTAGTCACTATGTTAGTGATCCAAACTTTGAAACATTTATTGCTTCTTGCATCACAGATGGAAAATTTCTCTAAGCATTTACCCGGTATAACGAGATCCAGTTTTAAATATTCATTTATGCTGCCTAGACGTGTCGAAGTTTTCATGTTGGAACATTAGCGTACACGAATTCATCACCGCATAGCAACAGGCGCAATACGTGTTCTACCACGCACGACTCGGTAACTGAAGCAATCCACGCACTGCCCGTCTCACAACCGTCTCAGAGATTGACCCGACTGGACGTGCTCTCCTCAAAGAATCGATAGGAAACTAATAAAAGATGGAACTTCCTTTAAGCAGTATTCCTAATGCAATATACAATATCGCTGTCGTCTTCAAATCAGTGTGTGTATTTAAACGTAACAGTGGTGCTATTAATTACGCGCTTGAAACAAAATGTAAACAAGCAGACTCGGGCAAACGTAATGCTATTATTTGAGTATTGAGGAGATGGATAAAATATTCATGGTGGTTGAGAAGTGGTCGGTGGAGAAGTATAAAATGCCTGCGGGGGTGGCCACAAGAAGAAAGCAGATTAACGACACCCCCTCATACTCAATTATTTTCACGCTGCCTGTAAACCGTGATACTAGGCAACCCTGTACTGCTCGACGACTTCACCGAGTTCCGAGACGAACAAGGAGAGAATGGTCTGGAGCTGAAAACATATTTAGAAGCTACAGAGCCTGAGAAATATCATAACCTCTGGAACAATTATTTCCATATATAAGATACAGCGGCCGTGACGAATTAGAAGACTTCCTCAATCATCGGTATGAGTTGTGAACAGTTCACAGTTGAAGAGGTCAGCGGGGAAAGAGTGAGCACTGGCTTAGAAAGGACTGTTTATAAACTTGAATTTAATGATAATGCCGTAAACGACGCCATGTCCGTGCGCGCCTTTGACTGTATTCTAGCAAGATTTAAAGAACGAGGAAGTTTTACTCCCAATTGTGGGTAAAGAAAAAACTTCCTTTACCTACCTGCCAAAAAACTAAATGTTTTTTTTTAATGGGCACTAACTTCATCTTCCCCTTTTCTTTGCTGTGTCTGTGATTAACTTGTACCTGATTTGTTCCTTTTAAGATTTAATAGTGATATATATATATATATATATATATATATATATATATACAGGGTGTCCCATAAGTCCTGCATCATAGGAAAAATAATAAAAAAAGGCAAAACAAAAGCTTTTATTTACAGAACGTGCTCACTATGTCCACCATTGTTTTCAATACACAAATTCAGACGTGATACCCAGTAGGTATACCAGTGAGGGTTGTTTTGAGATCAGTAGCAGGTGTTCTGTCGATTTACCTCACCATTCCCATAAAAAACAGCCTCGTCACTGAACAGAATGGTGGACGGGAAATTGGCATCCCGAGCATATTGTTGCGTAGCCCATTCACAAAATTCCATCCGCCGGTCGGGATCATCTTAGCTTAATTTCTGTCGGATCTGAAGTTTATATGGATGCCATTTGTGAGCCTGAAGAATGCGATGGATGCTACTTTTCGACACTCCTGTCTCGGCGGACAATCGCCGAAGAGACTTATTGGGACTTCTGTTAAAATGAGCCAGGATAGCAGTCGCTGTATCATCGTCAGTGGACCTCCTTGAAGGTCCACTGCGTGGTTACTCTTCTATGGATCCTGTTTCCTTACATTTTGCAACAAGTCTGCTAACACAACTCTGTGTTATTGGCTCGCGGTCTGGATGCAGTCTGTTAAATTCAGCAGCGGCCTCTCTTTGACTCCGATTTCCTATGAGTAGAATTATCTGGATTCGTTCTTCCTTGCTCACAGACATTATGGCCTGTAGAAAGAGAAAAATATGAATTATGGTTTGTAGAAATAGAAAAATATGAATTTCTCTTATGATGCCGGACTTCTGGGACACCCTGTATGTGTATATATATATATATATATATATATATATAGCTATTAGCACATAATTTATTTACACAATCCATTCATTATAGTTTATTCAGAATGTCCATAGAATAACACTGGGGAACAAATTTCAACTTTTTGTCTATTGAATTAGATTTGACAGTTAGTTCTAGGTAATTTGGGTGCGCTGAGCACGAATTTTTACTCGGTTTTGCTCTATCAGGTCCTGATTTTGCTCAACACCCCTCCTCTTTCGTCGTATTCATAAAAAGGTTTTTTTCTCAATACTCGCTAAGTCTTTTTGCAGTTACACATTATGCAACTAGGTTTTTATCTAGGTATTTGTACCTATTGTTATGGTATTGTTGTATTATGTATATTTTTATATGTAACACCCTAAAAATATTTTTAATTTTGTCATTTTTAACCCATTTTAATATTAGTAAATTAAGCTAAAAATATCATAGAATTCTAAAATTTTCTCGAGCGTTCCTGTTCTCTGTAGAGTATTCTAGAGGGACAACTAAAATATAAAAGCGACTCGTTTCCAGAGTTAATCAGTCAATTCAATCAGTCAGTCAGTCAGTCGAGTTAGTTAATTAAGTTTGGGCATTAACATAATTTTGAATTGGCATATGATTTAGTGAGTAATTTTGTCATCGTGATTTAATATAGTTGATTTAATTAGACGTAATTTATATTGTACCTACTCATCCGTGTTTCTAGTTTAATTTCATAGATTGTAAGTACCTATTTCATAATAAGTACCTATTTAAACTAATTTTTGTGTTTATATTTCAGATTTTCTTAAATTTATATGAATTAAGGGCTTTAAATACCTTTACAAATTGGCAGAACAATCAAGCAATATGTCATCAAGCACTAGAAAGTTCAAATGCAAAAACAACCCTGATTCCTTCTGTTATATATATGTGGAAATTTTACACTTCCACATCAACGAGCAAATATAACTGACTTCGTAAAAAGAGCTTACTTAGCTTATTTTGGCATAAAACTGGGGGACCAAGATAAATCGTGGGCTCCACATAAAGCCTGCACTATATGCATTGAAAGACTGCGACATTGGACGAAGGGTTCGGATTCAAAAATACCTTTTGGAGTTCCGATGGTAAGTTTATGATTTCATAAAACTACGTAATTTAATCACTAGTATACTGTAACTTACCTAAATGTAATTGTAACTTAGGTACATAAACAAAAATTTACAGAAAATGTTTATAAGAATCTCAAATATTGCATAAGGTTGAAACACATAGAAATGTTAAATGTTTGGGTGATAACTTTTGATAAAATTCATAAAAACAAGTCTCTCGTCGCTTTTGTTAACGCTTTACAATTTTTTTCCATATCAGGTGTGGCGAGAGCCTACTAACCACGAGACCGATTGCTACCTTTGCTTTGTCAAGACTTCGGGCTTCACTAAGAAAAATAAACATTGTATCGAGTACCCAAATTTCGACACCGCGATACGACCTGTGCTACATTCAAATGAGATCCCCATTCCAAAATTTAAGGGTCTGCCAACTCAAGAATTAGTTGAAGATGTTCCTGAAAATATTGTTATGCACTTTGCTTTGAGGAGTCAGACACCGATTTGACCCCAGCGTATTTGAAAGTCAAAACGATCCGCAAAAGTTTAACCAGGCCGAGTTGAATGATCTTGTAAGGGATCTAAATTTGCCAAAAAAGGCTGCGGAAATTTTAGCTTCAAGACTTAAAGAGAAAAACTTGCTTACTTCAAACACATACATTTCATTTTACAGAAAAAGAGAAGAAGAACTTGTTACATATTTTAGAACAGAGGATAGTTTAGTATATTGCTGCGACATAGTTGGTTTGTTAAAGAAGATGGGGGTTGAGTCTTACGATGCAAATGATTGGCGCTTGTTTTTAGACAGTTCAAAAAGAAGTCTTAAGTGTGTGTTGTTGCATAATGGCAATCTATACGGCTCGATACCGATTGGGCACTCAACAAAATTAAAAGAAAAGTATGAACATATAGAAAAGGTTTTAAATCTTATCAAATATAGGGAGCACGAGTGGATCATATGTGTTGACTTAAAAATGGTTAATTTTCTGCTAGGACAACAAGGAGGGTATACTAAATATCCCTGCTTCCTTTGCTTATGGGACAGCAGAGCCAAGGAAGAACATTATTTCAAACAAATCTGGCCAGCACGAACATCACTTACTGTCGGAGAAAAAAACGTAATTAATCCACCTTTAGTGAGCAGAGATAAAATCATATTTCCTCCTCTGCATATAAAACTAGGCCTCATTAAACAATATGTAAAAGCTTTAGATACGAACGGCGAGTGTTTCAAATACATAACTTCAAAATTTCCAAGTTTAAGTTATGAAAAAATCAAGGCGGGAATTTTCGACGGTCCACAAATAAGAACAATGATTAAAGACAGCAATTTTCCTAATGTCATGAATGAACGCGAAAAAAATGGCTGGTTCTCATTCGTGGACTTGATAGAAAACTTTTTAGGCAATTATAGGGCAGATAACTACGAAGAAATCGTAAAAAAACTTTTAAGGGACTACAAAGAGTTAGGTTGCAATATGAGCATAAAAATGCATTTTTTGAATAGCCATCTTGACCAATTTCCAAGTAATTTAGGTGATGTAAGTGACGAACAAGGGGAGAGATTCCACCAAGATATCAAAATTATGGAGGAACGGTACCAAGGCCGCTGGGATTCCCACATGATGGCTGATTACTGCTGGTGCTTGAAAAGAGACCTGCCATCAACGAGCAAATACGCTAGAAAGTCTTACAAAAGAAAATTTTTGCCACAGTGAAAGCTTCATATCTGTTTGTTTTTTTATTTTAAGTCATTTCTATCGTTATAATGTAATTTTACTGTAGTTTGAACTGCTTGTATTCATGAAACTTGAAAAAAAAATTTAACACATGACTTAATTTTTTAGTCCTAATTTGAAAAATCTGGAAAATGGCACATAGGCTGTCGACAAGAATCAGGACCTGATAGAGCCAAACCGAGTTGAAATTCGTATTCAGCGCACCCAAATTACCTAGAATCTAGTGTCAGATATCATTCAATAAAATACGTGTTGCCCAGTGTAATCTTTATTAATAATAATAAAATAAATAATTTTTTTTCAATTTACAATGACATGAATAATTGTGAAGCTCGACTACTTATTTAATTTAATTTGGCGGAATCAAATGCCCTGAGCGGAATCAAATGCCCTGAGGGGGCACCTTCGCATGCCGTACATATATACATTTTAACTGCAAACAATACACAGTCTAATTAATGTAAAGAACGACGCTTGTGTAGAAGTGTTCCGCACAAGATGAGGAGGGAGAACGAGCAAATGAAAAATGAGGTACCTCCCAGGAATCGAACCCGGGATCATCCAATGGATATGTTAACCACTACACCAAGGACCCCGATTAGTCAGTACTCGTAATTCTCCTACATACGAGTGGAATCAAATGCCCTGAGGGGGCATCTTCGTATGCCGTTCGATTCCTGGGAGGTACCTCATTTTTCATTTGCTCGTTCTCCCTCCTCATCTTGTGCGGAACACACTTCTACATAAGCGTCGTTCTTTACATGCGAAGGTGCCCCCTCAGGGCATTTGATTCCGCTCGTATGTAGGAATACGAGTTTTTCCCAGGATTTGGTTCAGTGGAAGTACACTGACACCATTTTTACCAAAATCGATCAATATTTAGGGGTCGCGCATCGACCTTGAAAATTTCAATTTTGGAAATTTGGCCAAATTGACAATTTTTTACTGAATAAAGATAAAGCATCAAATGACCATATTTTCTGAATCCTCTCAGTGAAAGAAATCCTCTCAGATACTTACCAAGTTGATCGGACAAGTGGTTTAGAAGTTACACTCACCTAGAAATAACATTAAAATTTAAAATACCGTATTTGTCCCCCGTTATGGACGTAATCATAGCATCAGTAGCTGGCGCATCCTAAAATCCCAATTACACACGCGCGCTATGTCTATGACCAATATTTTTACTAATCACAGTTTGCTTTTTACAGATCAACTGTGTCAATTGATTCTTGTTTGATAAGTCTAGACTTTAGTACAATGGATAAACTGTTAACAACCAGGAGTGGGAAGACTGAAAACTACTTATTCTGGAAAAGAGAAAGCAGCAACAACAGCACCACCTTCTCTAAGGTCAGCCACGGACGTCTTCTTAATTGGTCAGCCATCTTCCTCGATCGGTGGTGCCAAATTGCCAACCACCCATCAAGTTCTCCAGTACTTCTTCTATGCCAAGCAGGAAACTACTGACAGGAAGGACGCCGTAAAAGACACGGTGGCCAATGTTCTGGCATTTTGGAACATGGCACGTATAAAGACGATCACGAGGCGTAACTGCGAAAGAAAACTGGAGTTACTGTGGGAAGAGTGGCGCTCGCTGCAGAAGAGCAAGATGAGAGACAGTGACGCGGGAAAAGGCAGGGAGAAGTTTTCAGAAAATCTGAACAAGCTCTGGGACATCGGAGCTCCCGATGCTATTGAAGAGATACAGAAAAGTCGACTGCTCTCAGACAACAACAAACAAGAAGATATTAAATTTTATGAGGATCAACGGGGCCTGCGCCAGGCAACAATGAGTGGGAATGATAAAGTGTTCGTTGTCAAGAGAAAACGGCAACTCTCAAGACAACAATCTCGTGATGAGCCAGGCACCTCAAAAACGAAATTAGGAACCGAAGCTGAGAGCGACGATGAATCTATAGAAAGCAGATCATCGAGCAACTCCGAATCACAGCGAGAACCACCATACCGACAGCCGAGAGAATCAACTGTATCAATCAGCCTTCCTCACCGCATCCTCAATGCACCGGCTGTTATTGAAGTGGCTGATCGCTTCCGAATGTCCAATAATCAGGTGTGTATATATCAGTAATGATCTTTCCTTGACAAAGATATAATAGACGTAACGACGGAAAATTTAGTGATTATTTTGTCACATAAAAACCATACGCATCCTTGTCAATTTCCTTTCAATTTCGCACATAGGTGGCAAGTGTCGTGGCGGCAGTCCTACGTTCGGCAGATCCGCCCGCAGACCTGGACAAATTCAGTATCTCGAAGGACACGTCTCGCCGTGGAAGAGTGGCACATCGTTGTGAAGTGTCGACAGCTGTGCAGAAATCCTTCGTATCTCCGAGGCATGCTGTCGTCCACTGGGACGGTAAAGTAATCAAGGTCAGTTTTGCCCTCACCGTGGATGACAGTGAATTAATATGTTCCAGTGACGACAGTGGATTGACATATTCCAGTGGACGATAATGGATTGACATGTATGACATACGTTTCAGGACACTCTTGAATCATTGGAGCACCGCCAGGCGAGTCTCATCTCCGGAGCTCCCCAATGCACAGAAGGAAAGTTGCTGGCCGTTCCGACTGTTGCTGACGGCACCGGTCTGTCCCAGGGCCAGGCGACCTTTCGTGCTCTCAAAGACTGGGGATGCGAGAACAACGTGATTGGACTGTGCTTCGACACAACTTCCTCCAATACGGGGAGGGTGCAGGGTGCGGTGGTCCGGCTGGAGAACATGCTTGGTAAACCGCTCTTCCAGCTGGGCTGTCGCCATCACGTTATGGAGCTCATCGTCGGGGCAGTGGTCATCACCGCGTTTGGAAGAACCACAGCACCAACTGAACCTTTGTTCCAGTATCTGAGGAGAAGGTGAATTTCAAGTCTAAGGCGTATCTGTTTTCTCCAATGATTTTTTGCCTTCAGAGTAATTGATATATCAGCGTCCTTCTACTAATGATGTTAATAGCAGTCGAAAAGGGAAACTTCAGTCGTTTTCATGCAATATTTTCGTAACTCCCCTTTCAGGTAGGACAAGCTCGACCTCTCGACTTATCGCGAGCTGGAGATCGAGCATTTGGCGGAGGTGACGTGGCTGATGGAGCTCCGAGATGAGGCAGTCAAGTTCCTCGGCACTGCTTCTGGTCTTGTCAGAGAAGACTACCGAGAAGTGGCGGAGATTACACTCCTGGTGCTCGGGGCCCAGCCACGTCGTGGCACACACTTCATGCGCCCAGGAGCCTACCATCATGCGAGGTGGATGGCCAAGGTTGGTATTTTGAATTAGAAGTTAAATATTGTATTGCCTTCTGCAAACAGCCATTTGAAGTCCCTACCAGAAAAAAATAAGATAAATAATTTACCATTAAACAAACTTATATGGAGTGGTATCGGTATTCATACATCACAGTGCGTATTCGTTTCAGATCATCTACTACACGAAGCTCCTGATGTTCAGCGGTCAGCTGGAGTTCGACGACGAGCTGGTACAGAAACTTCAGAGAGTGGTACTATTTACTGCACTCCTCTACGCACCTGCCTGGCTGGCGGCTCCTGTCGCAGCTGATGCCCCGCTGAATGACCTTGTGTTGTACCAGCGTCTTCTGCAGTACAGGGCTGTGGATCGCGAGATTGCAGAGGCTTCACTGGCAGTGATCAGGCGGCACTTGTGGTATCTGAGGCCTCAGACCGTTGTTTTCGCCCTCTGCAGTGACAAAGTGGAAGACACTGTGAAGCACGAGATGGCAAAGAAGTTGTGCCGCCTCGCTGTGCCCGAGGACTTCACGTATGACAACGTCTCGGTTGATGACACGACGCGCCTTCCGGACCTGATCGATGAGTCATCGTGGTTCGTGTTCACAGGCCTGCAGGTGTGCGCGTCTACGTGGCTCACTCTGCCGGTGAATAAGTGGGATCAAGATAAGAACTACTGTGATCTGAAGAATGTCATCTCGCATCTGAAAGTTACCAACGACGTGGCAGAGAGAGGGACAAAACTGATAGAAGATTACGCGAACACTGTCACAAAAGACGAGTCACAGCCGCAGGGTCTTCTTCAGCTCGTGGAAAAGAACCGGAAAGAACTCGGTGACTTCAAGAAGTCGTCACTTGCCAAGATGACGTAGCGCAGAGGGAAAGGGAGTTAGCAGAGAGAGTACATGGCGCACGCCTTAAGATGACGTGTGTTCTAACCACGATTCATACAGTTTTTGAACCTAGTTAGGGGCACCCGAGTAAGTGCCTTTAGTGATATCGGTAAACCGTTTTAATACAAAATACATTTGATCTTTCCTTATTCGTTTTATCTTATCCTAAAAAGCAGACAATGGCAGACAGCATATGGAGGTACGGGGACAAATACGGTATTTTAAATTTTAATGCCATCTCAAGGTGAGTATAACTTCTAAACCACTTGTCCTATCAACTTGGTAAGTATCCGAGAGGATTTCTTTCACTGAGAGGATTCAGAAAATATGGTCATTTGATGATTTATCTTTATTCAGTAAAACATTGTCAATTTGGCCAAATTTCCAAAATTGAAATTTTCAAGGTCGATGCGCGACCCTTAAATATTGATCGATTTTGGTAAAAATGGTGTCAGTGTACTTCCACTGAACCAAATCATGGGAAAAACTTTGACCAGCTATAATTTTTAAAAAAAAGTGGTGATCCACCCTACTGACTAATCGGGGTCCTTGGTGTAGTGGTTAACATATCCATTGGATGATCCCGGGTTCGATTCCTGGGAGGTACGGTTCAGGATCGACCTACGGTCAACCCCTTTGCATCATCCCGCCTCATTTGCGGGATTTGGTGAAGGAAAGAATTGCTGTCTGATCTCCTCCTCCCCTCGTAGCCAGCCACGCATGGCTAGTCATGGACTTTGCATAGGAATCTGTCCAGCTAGTTCTTGAAGTTATTTAGGTCGGTGTGCTGGAGATTCCTCACTTCTTTTAGTAGAACATTGAAAAGCTTTGGGCCTCGTATTCTGAGGGTATTTTCCATCCTCGTTTTCATGGCCCCTTGTCCCACAGCAGCTGGTACCGAACAAAATCTGCCTCTTCTCTCCTTCCAGTTTGTTTCTATTTCATTTCTAAGGTTAGGGACAGAGCTCTCAAGTATTTTCCATATGTATATTATTGTGTACCGCTCGCGCCTTCTTTCGAGAGAGTAGAGTTTGTGATTGTAGTCGCGACCAGTAGTCTTCACCTTCCGTTTCCTCTATCTTAGATGTAAAAGTCCTTTGTATAGCTTCAATGTTCGCAGTGTCTCGTTTTCTGTATGGGCTTATGAGTACTGAGCAATACTCAGTTATTGGTAGGACTAGATTCTTCCATAATTTGAGCATGATGTTTGCTTTTCTGCTGTGGAAGCTCCTCCAGAAAATTCCCATTATTTTTCTAGCCGTCGTAAGTTTGATGTTATAGTGCTCTCTGAATTCTGCATCCGACGGCATTATTACTCCAAGATCCCTGACTTGTGGATTTGGTGTTATCTGTTTGGCTTTCAGAGTTTTCTACCCTTTTTTCTGTAGCTCCTTGTTATTACCATATCCTAGAAGTTGGAATTTTTCTTCGTTGAACTTCATATTGTTGTCTTCTGCCCACTGGAATAATGTTTCAATGTCGTTTTGTTATCTTTCTATGTCACCTTCGTTCAATATTTCCTTGCATATCTTTGTATCATCTGCGAAACATGATACAATACTGTCATTGATATCTGCATCAATATCTGCAGTCATTATTATGAACAGCAAGGGAGCTAGTACTGTCCCTTGGGGGACAGAGCTCTCTACTTCCAAGACTTCCGATTTGACTCCTTTACCACCACTCTTTGTGTTCTTTGCGTCAAGAAATTAAATATCCATCTTCCCAGTAATTCCTGTATTCTTAAATTTATGTGCTATAATTCAATGGTCACATTTATCGAAGGCTTTAACAAAGTCAGTATAGATTACATCTATGTTTTGTCCTCGACACAGTGTCTCCAATATTTTCTCCTGGTGGTCTAATAGTTGTGATAGGCATGATCTTCCAGCCCTAAAACCATGTTGATTTGGGTTGTATAAGTTCTTTTCTTGTAGGTGGTGGGTAGTTTCGCTTCTAATTATACGTTCAAAACACTTTATAAGGTGTGAGGTGAGAGCTACCGGCCGATAATTCTTGGCCATTGCTTTGTTACCACCTTTGAATAAAGGGGAATGTTCGCGTTCTTTAATGGCAGTGGAATTTGTCCTGTGTCGAGTAATTTCCTCCATAGTAAGTAGAGCGGTTTGGCAATACTCTCTCTACATTTCTTCAGAAATGTGGCACTCCATGTGTCTGGCCCTGGTGTATATATGACGCGTTCGGTGGAGAAGGGGCGAACGCAACATTTTCGAATTATGCCACAAAATGCAGTTAAAGTTTGTAAACTTTAAACCTTTATATTTTTCCGGTTTATTGAAATGTTGTATGAATTTGAACACATATTTGAGTAAAATATTGTTGTGTAATATGTCGATATAATAAAACGCCAAGAAATTTTACAATATTATTTATTGATAGCTTCTGATGTTAACTGGTGTAATCCATTATTTGGTCATCTTCGTCGAATGTTGTATTACCTGCTTCAACTGTTTCGGTTTCTTCCAGTTCCTTTAACAATCTTGTATAATAGTTCACTGCAGTTGCAGGCATTAGGTCTGATAATACGTCAAAATCGAGAAAATCAGCCTGTTTCATTTCTACAACTAGGAAGCGCTGCGAAACGGCTGTAGTTATGGCCGTAACATAATCTTTTTTGGTGTAAATAATATTGCTGTAATTATTTTTTATATTTTGTTCAATTTGGCCAAATTGAGCATCACAGGGTATTGTCGAGTGACCAGAAAGTAGATAGATGTGTTCAATGTGAAGCAATGATGCGGAGTGAATTTCTCTGAGATACATTAAAACCTAAATTTTACCGTGAAAGGGTGCAGACTAACATCTAATTTTTTGCATAGGTAAAGCAAAGGTTTTAAAGGATAATTATACGACAAAAAACTCATTTTTCGAATTTTGTGGCGTTCGCCCCTTCTCCACCGAACGCGTCATATATATATATATATATATATATATATATTTATTGTTGCATAACCCCACTCCCCACTTGGAGGGTTGGGGTGGTTCAAAACACACTCATCATGTTGTATGCAATGTTGCATGAAATTGCACTCGACCTTTTTGTCATCATACTACTGACTCTGGCTCCTTCCTACATTAAAAAAAATCAAATGTCAAAAAACGAAAATATCAAGACGAATATCTGAAATCTGAATCCATTAAAAGCCCTTAATAATGAGGAACAGCCTCAGTTTGTCCTTTGTTCTGACGTTTTGGCGAGTGAAAGCATGAAACTACCCAAACTCAAACGTCATTTGTTTACCAAGCACCCTGAACATAAGGATACAAATATAATCTTTCTCAAACAGCAGGCTGTTGGTATAAATGATTTTTTAATTATAAAAGAGTTATCAAGAACGCAAAAGCGAAGTGTTTCATTTGATTGCAAAATCAATGAAGGCATATAATATTGGTAAAACATTATTTTTTTTTAACCCAATTCCATAAGGAGTGGATGCGTTAAGGTTAGGCTGCGAATCTTCCGTTAAATAGTAAAGGTTTTTGACTGTTACCGCGGGACATTCATGACCTTACAGTGACTCCGCGCATGTACTTAGTGTGACATAGTGAGTAATAGTTTCGTGATACTTAATATGAAAAGATGGCTGTGAATCGAACTGGTGGTATCTGGAACGTTATTTAAGGAGACGAGAAGTGGGCCACCCTATTAGCATCCCCTCTTTCCTCTTCCAGCCCCACCCCCACCAACTACACTGCGAATCTTCCGTCAAATAGTAAAGGTTTTTGACTGTCACCGCGGGAAATTTATGTATCATTACGCTCATGAACTTACAGTGACTCCGCGTATATACTTAGTGTGTCATAGTTAGTAATAGTTTTGTAATGCTTAATGTGAAAAGATGTCTGTGCATCGAACTGGTGGTGTCTGGAACGTTATTTAAAAGAACAAGAAGTGGGACCCGTATCGGCATTCCCTCCTCCTCCCGAACCACCCCTACCATCTACACTGACCTCACGAGACTGTTTCCCGTCGATACAATTACAATGGGGTCGTCTGCTGAAAAGCTTGGTCTTGTAGAAATCATTTGTTATGTTTTATATTTGACAAAGTAGATCATATTAGGTCAGAGCTTCTCGTATCTGTTTGTCATGTGTCACAGATTTATGACTATGCTGCTCCAACCAACTAGAACTGTGATCCCATAGAGCTGATGTGACTTATCAATGCTACCCCAGGCTAATAATATCCAAATAAAAAATAAATTTATATAACAGAACACTTTAATACTAACAAAACAATAAATATTACACGAGCTTGCCAATCCCTTAATTTTACTGTGGAAATGATTTTTTTATGACTCAATTTCACTCCCACATTCAAACATAAAATGACTCACTTTGTTAGTGGAAAATCTTAATAATGATTAGCATCTACAATTTAGCAATTAGAACTCAATACCTAACGTAACTTACTTAAAAATATTATTCCTGCAGTTATTTATACTCGCATTAGATGTGTACACAATTTCTTAATAAATTGACACAGACCAATAAAATAGATTTGAGGACTAAAATTTATTAACTTTACACCTTAAACTACAATACTCCATACAACGTGCCCATCACCATGACCTAAAAATACACTATTGGGCCCTCATCATCATGCAGGGCCATACCAATGTTAACTCCAATTGTAAATATTATTCCTTTATGCTTAATACTTTACGTACTAGAAATTCTTCTCGAATGTCACACTGAATTAATAAACCTTATTTCTGCACCTCAAGCCTTTGTGCTTCGCTTCCAGATAATTTAGTTTTCTTTCATTGGGCAACCAACAATTGAAACTGATTGTTCTACTTGCGGATACTCCAGAGAAGCTTCCAATGCTCTTGACTCTGGAACTTTGTACTTGTGCCAGCTTGCAATTTTTCCCAGTACCCACTAAAAATTCCTCTTGTCTGGCTATTTCTCACTTGTCCATGGATGGGCCCTTCTGTCTTCTACACCCATTCAAGCTGGAGTTACTGGCAACCCGACAAGCTGTTCAGTGCCTCCACTGAGTCTACCTTATGATGTGCCCAAACAACACTTCCAACTTAGCGACACAACTCATTCCCATGATAGAATGAAGGAAATTTTGTTTATTTTGTGTTTTGCTATACACCAGATTTCATGCTAAAATCCACCAGACCCACTTTCTTACACACCACACCTATTTTGACATGCTACATCATGATTTCTATAATACGGAAGAAGTAGAACATGCGAGGGTACAGTTAAACACCTTGTTCACCACTACCCTTCCAACTCGTAGAGGTAACTCCAGAAACGAGAATAACCTAAAAGACATTAAAAATAAAGTGTTGACCCTTCGAGAAAATGAGAACAATATTACCTTCTACGTGACTAACTTCCATAGAATTTCGATAATCTCCATGGATGATATGGACGTATCAGTGCTACCCAAACGGTATAATGAGGTACAAAAGTCATTGATTCGAACGAAACACTAACATGTAGTGTCACCAGAAAAATGCGATTTCGCTCGAACAATTCCGGTCAAAGTTAGATGCATTGAAAGAGACGCTCCTCCCGAAGCCCATTTACTCGGAAGTCGTTCAACATGTCAGGACCCTAGCAAGGAACGCGTCGGGCAGCGACGGAAACGAAATCCCCTCCCCCCAACTTCACCACTGCAAGTGGTGCGGAAATACAGCCCGCAGGGTAACGGTCAACCTCCCTCCTGCTCAGGAAAGGACTTCGGCGCCTAATTTCACGATTGATCGACAGGTGGTGAGTGTCAACACCTTCGACAACATTAATATTAGTAACAGGGACTGTTCATCACCAAGTGACGAGACATCACTGCCCTCTCTTTTGTCTTCTACTGCAGAGGGGGAGGAGGTGTTCGAGTACTCAAACGCCTCTCTCGGCATGCATTCCTCCTCCTACCACCAAAGGAGGGGCACGCGTGCCCGTCAGGTTACAAACACTGCTAACAGACCCTCATCAAGCCACAGAGTAGGGGAAGGGCCTCCCATTCCCCAAGGTCGTGCCACCCATTCCCCAGTCAGGCAAACCCTGCCTCAGGGAGATCGAGGGAGGATGACGGTGGGTTACGGTCAAGAGACGCACTTCACGAAGGTTCCTCAACCCGTTCTCGCAGCAAGGCCCCGGTGATGAACCTTACTCTTTTTTTTTTTTCACGAATTTAGCTCTCGAACGAGGAAAGCGATATTCGTCACATGGTGGAAGAAGTCTGTGGTGAATACAATGTCTTGTTAGTTAATAGACTAAACACCAAATCTCCATATTATAAGTCATTTAAAATAATAATTAGAGGCGTAAACTCGCAGTTTAACTCGTACAATATAAGTCAGTGGCCAGACGGTATTATTGTTAAAGAATTTATTAACTTTTCCAGGAGATTTGGTAATAGGCAAAATAATAATAATAATAATAATAATAAAATAATAATAATAATAATAATAGGCGTCCCAACTGTAATGCCTGAAATTTGTACTATTTATATAATAACACTAATAATAATACATTGTCTATCATTCATGGCGACTAACTTGTTGAAAATAGTCTCATACAACGTCAGGTCAGTAAGGAATTCAAGTGTGGATGTTCATAAAATCTGTGATAGTGCAGATTTGATACTCCTGCAAGAGCCCTGGTTACCTCAGCAAGAGCTAAAATTTCTCTCTCATCCATGATGACCAGGGCCGGATTTAGGAGTGGGCAAAGTGGGCAGCTGCCCACGGGCCTCCACATCTTGGGGGCCTCCACATATTGACAAGCCATTATCAAAATAGAAAAAACCCGAAACTAGAAAAACCCGATAGATGATCAACAAAAAAACACGCGCATCCAATACCACTGTGTAATGAGTCTTTACTAATTATTGTTTTCTGTGTAACAAGTCTTTACTAATTATTGTTTTCTGTGTTTCAGATCTATGCTATGTTTATGCTGAATAAAGCCTCAAATTGGCCTTTACTTTATCTCTAGCCCGCTAACAAGCACGGCACCACAATTTATTCAACATTTCAATCAGCCATTCAGTCGGCCTTTCAGATACAGCAAGCAAATATTCCCCCAAGCTGGGAAACTATGGAAATTATGGTCGCGCGGATTCAAATATTTCTTGAGTACTATCGCCGAACACAACCCCAATAAATTGGAGGTTCTATTCATACATATCGGCCCCGATGTCGCTGATATCATTCAAGACTGCTCTACTTATGAGGATGCCATGGCAGCCTTAGAGGCCACCTACGTCAAGAAGCCAAACGAGGTATGCGCTCGCCACCTGTTGTCCACCCGTCACCAAAAGCCCGAGGAAACCCTCGATGAGTACTTGCAAATTCTTCAACTAGCCAATGACTGCAACTTCAAATCGGTTTCCGCCGACGAAAACAGGAGTTCATCTGTGAGAGACGCTTTCATCCGAGGAATTAGAGATAGCGCCATCCGTACCCGCTTACTCGAAAATGACACACACTCACTGGAAAAGGCTATCGTCCAGGCTCGAACATTAGATCAGGCCCAGAAAAACTCAGAATCGTACCTCACTCATTACGGTGCTGTTGCAGCCACTGGCTCTCGCCACGAACCGTCGCCGACTACTGACTCTGCCCGGCCTGCCTGCGTCCAAGAAGACGATCTCCCAAACTCTTCAGCCGCTACGAATTTCGACAACAAAGCCACTCTGTGCTTCTTCTGCGGGTCTCGACGCCACCCACGAAGCAGGTGTCCAGCAAAGGATTCTATCTGTGCGAAATGTGAAAAGACCGGCCACTGGGCCAAAGTCTGCCGCTCAAGTACTTCCTCGGCACGTCAAAAACAGGATAAAACCACAGCGTCTCATTCAGCCGCAGCATTAGCGACCATTAGTACCACTCTATCGTGTAGCTCCTCCATGCCTACCAACTCAACAGTCGATATCCTCGTCAACGGCCATTCGTGTCTCGCCTTGTTGGATACTGGCAGCTCGGACAACTTCATTCGTGAGGATCTAGCCAAACACTTAGAGCTGCCCATTCTTCCGCACTCGGGCGTCGTATCAATGGCTTCGCCTAATCTATCCGCAGCCATCTCAGGTCGATGTACAGTGAAGGTTACGATGGGAGACCGCGACTACGAAAAGCTCGAACTATCCGTCTTGTCGGATCTGTGCGCTGACATAATACTCGGTACCCCATTCTTAATCAGACACAAGGAATTGAACATCAATTTCGGAGGTCCGGAGCCAGCACTCCATATATGCGGCCTTACTCGATCAAGAATTTCAGCCCCACCACTATTCGGCAACTTAACTGCCGATTGTCGTCCCATCGCCACGAAGTCCAGACGATTTTGCTCTGAGGACAAAATTTTCATTGGGAAAGAAATCGAAAAGCTACTCAGGGATGAGATAATTGAACCCAGTAACTCAACCTGGCGTGCTCAAGTAGTCATCACATCTACCGAAACAAAAAAAAACGCATGGTAATCGATTTCTCTCAAACCGTCAACCGATTTACCATGCTAGATGCATATCCTCTTCCGCGAATCGATGATATAGCCAACAAAGTCTCACAACACAAATACTACAGCGTAATTGATCTGTCAAGCGCATACTACCAGGTAGAAATCGATCCGTCTGAACGACCTTTCACAGCATTCGAGGCTGACGGAAATCTATACCAATTCAGAAGGATCCCTATGGGAGTAACTAACGGAGCCGCGGCCTTCCAGCGCGTCATGAACGAATTCATATCCTCGAACAACTTATCATCAACATACGCCTACCTCGACGATCTCACCATCTGCGGAACCACTTGGGAAGAGCACGATGAGAACCTTCGACATTTCTGGGAAGCCGCTAAACGAGTAAATCTGAGTCTAAACAAGGAAAAATGCAAGCTTTCGATGACATCAGTGCACCTGCTCGGATATTCTATCTCTCATGGCGTATTGCGGCCCGATCCCGAACGCCTCCGGCCACTACAAGAACTTCAAACTCCTCGCAACAAGTCGTCTCTACAACGCGTAATCGGACTATTCGCATACTATGCTAAATGGATTCAGAACTATTCCCTCAAGATCAAACCTCTGCTCAACGTTTCATCATTCCCATTAACTCGCGAGGAAGTATCAACGATCCAAACACTCAAAGATGATATCTCGAAAGCTGTCGTCGGTTCAATCGATGAAGAACTGCCGTTCACTGTGGAGACGGACGCTTCCTCTTCAGCAATCGGAGCCACCCTCACCCAGAACGGCCGCCCGGTGGCGTTCTTTTCTCGCGCTCTGAATAACACAGAACGTCGCCATCACATCGTTGAAAAGGAGGCATACGCTGTAATCGAATCCATTCGCAAGTGGAAGCACTTCTTAGCTTATCGACACTTTACTGTCGTCACCGACCAGCGGAGCGTTTCTTTCATGTTCGATGGAAAAGCTACTGGTCGTATTAAGAACGATAAGATTCTCCGTTGGCGTGTAGAACTAGCCGGCTACTCATTCACGATAAAATACAGACCGGGCCCCGAGAACCGAGCCGCAGACGCATTGTCGCGATCCTTTTGCGCTGCTACTCCAAGAATATCCCTCGCCCAGCTGCATGTTAATCTGATACACCCAGGAGTCCGCCGAATGACTCATTTTGTGAGAGCTAGGAACCTACCATTCTCAGTGGCTGACATCAAACGAGTTACGTCGGAATGCCAACCATGCGCTAAATGTAAGCCACAGTACTATAAACCAGAAGTTAGTCACTTAACACGGGCCATGTCCCCGTTTGACCGACTTAACATCGACTTTAAAGGCCCGCTTCCGAGCGCAACTTTGCGACCTTACATCCTAACAGTAATCGACGAGTATTCACGCTTTCCTTTTGCCTTCCCGTGCCGTGATACGAACACGTCAACCGTTATCGCCCGTCTCACCGAGTTATTTTCTACCTTCGGAACTCCCTCTTACATCCACACAGATCGAGGGACATCGTTTATGTCTTCGGAACTAAAACTGTTCCTAACTAAACATGGTATCGCGACTAGTCGCACAACGCCGTATCACCCCCAAGGAAACGGGCAATGCGAACGTTACAATGGAGTCATCATGAACACCATCAAACTAGCCAGAGAAGATCGCGGGTTGCCGATGTCGCAATGGGAGTCCGTCCTACCAGACGCGCTGCACTCGATTAGATCGCTGCTGTGTACGGCCACGAACGAAACTCCTCACGAGCGTCTATTCACGCACCCGCGGCGTACTTCTACCGGTTCTGCACTACCGACGTGGCTGTCTTCTCCGGGAACTGTACTCCTTCGCCAATTCATTCGCCGATCCAAGAACGACCCCCTCGTCGAGGAAGTTGAGTTAATTGAGGCAAACCCCAACTACGCGTTTATACGGCATCCGAATGGGAAAGAAGATACCGTATCCATCAGGGACCTGGCACCGGCGGGACGTAGCAATACGGATGACACGAATCACTATGAACCCCCCGTACCCAGTCCGCCAATCAATTCCACACCGCTAACGGACGACTCAGAACCCGCTGAGATCCGCCGACACACGGTCCCAACAGCTCCCGTCGAAGCGACTCCAGTCGAAGTCGAGAGGGGCCCACCTGTGTCAGTAACCTCCGAGACGAGTCCCCCTCTGAGAAGAAGCACTCGAATCAGATACCCAGCTCAACGCCTAAACTTGTAGACTCTTCTTTCTTCCAAAATATCTTGAACTTGTCGTTTTGTTTCTTACCGTGCAATGTATCACGTATTATAAAAGAAGAGAGGAATGTAATGAGTCTCTACTAATTATTGTTTTCTGTGTAACAAGTCTTTACTAATTATTGTTTTCTGTGTTTCAGATCTATGCTATGTTTATGTTGAATAAAGCCTCAAATTGGCCTTTACTTTATCTCTAGCCCGCTAACAAGCGCGGCACCACACACTGTAGTACATAAACTTTTACCAATTACTATTTGTTGTGTACTGATTATTATTTTGTTTTTATTACTCTTTTAGGCCTACTCTCACTATAATGGAATACCCGAGTGACCCGAGGCTTTCATTTTTTGCAGAAATGAGTGGAATGGACAGACACAAGAGTGCACGATGTTTTGAAAGTGTATGTATGTTAATTATATTATGAATCTTATGGATGACTTCAATTATGTCTTCCCCTAAGGTAGGGGGGGGCCTCCACACGTCTAAATCCGGCTCTGATGATGACTTTATGCATCATGCGTCCTCAGCAGTAGACTTACAAAATGAGTTAATGTACGATAGGCCCTTTGGTGGGGTTGCTTTCTTAATAAGAAAAAAATTGTCAAAACATAAAATTTTTAACAAGTGATAATGTAACGTTGTTTGGCATTGAATTACAAGTGAACAATGATTGCATATTAATTGTAAAGTGCTACTTACCATGCAACAACGGCAGTAATCTAGATAAATACGTTGACTTGCTGTACAAAATTAAGTCACTATCAGATAATCCCAAATATTCTCACTGTATATGCGCATGTGAACTCAGAATTTTTGGTAGAATTGGGTAACATGTGCAAGTCGGCTAAATTAAGTATAAGTGATGTACAGGGTGTTCAGAAAATCCCGCCACCCCTACAAAATGTACATATTGTAATATTAATTTTATTTTTGTGATTAATTGAGTTTCTATGTGATTTACTGACAATTTGTTTTCTTTTCCAGGTATTATAGTTGTGTGAACAATGAGAGACCAGCCCACTTACACTCTGGAGGAAAGGATAGTGATGAGCACATGGGTCATGAAAGGTCACATACTGGCAAAACGATGTATGATATCCAGAATGATTTGAACACAAGATTCAATAAGGCTGCACCACCAAACAAGACGGTATTACGCTGGGAGAAAAAGCTGTTTGAAACTGGCTCCATCAAGGACAGACCACGGTCGGGAAGACCAACAACGCGAGCAGAACAATGTGAAGGTGTGATTGCATCGGTGGTTCGTTCACCGAAAAAAATCATTTCGGAAACGATCTCAAGAACCTGCAGTCCCCATGCCCACAATGAGAGATCACATGACAAAAGATCTCGGCATGAAACCATACTGCCCGTCATTTGTAAGTGAATTACGCGATACAGACATGCAGAAACGATATGAAGCCTGTGAACGGTTTTTTACTAGTAACTGTAATTAGTAACTGTATTTACTGTAATTAAAGTAATTATTGCTAGTGACTTTTCTTAAATTACACCTACCACATATAAATACGATTAATCACACAAAAATAAAATTGGTATTACAATATGTACATTTTGTAGCGGGGTGACGGAACTTTTCGAACACCCTATGGATGTATTAGGCGTAACTAGTGGTAATTTCACACATGTTAGTGATATGAGTGGTACCATCAGGTGGATTGATCATTGTCTCACTAGTAATAATTTAAATTCTAAAGGATCGAATTATTAGAGTTCATATTCTGCGTGATTTCCTTCTTTCTGATGATAGGCCGTGAGAACTATTAATTAATTTTACCAATGCATGTGCAACACGCCATAACAAGAACTCAATAGGTAAGAATAATTGCGTCGATTGGTCTAATGTTAACATGCAACAGAGAATAGAATATAAAGACAGAACAGGTCACCTCTGTTATTTATTTATTTATTTGATGGGTACAAAATCCCAGCTGAGCCGTGAACGGCCAAGTTCTACCTACAGCCCAAGTTAAGCTAAAATTAAAAACTTACGGACTTGAGGTCCTATTAGGTCCTACCTCAGGGTTGCTGACTCGATGTGGGCCTACCTTAGGCCTCAGTTGCATGAATTTAAGATAAAAACAAAAGGGGCACTATTTATGGTCTTCTTTCTCAACCTCGCAACACAACCTGGACTATTGCAACAATATGTGTAGAAGTAGTGGTCAGTATAAGGCGGTCATAAGGCGATGTAAACAGGAAGAAGATTCTATTCGAGCATCAAAAGCCTGTGAAGTTCACTTAAATAATGATAACAAATTTTGGAAATTTGTTAAGAATTAAACGGATGTCAAAAATGTGCTCCCTCAGACAATCGATGGGGTGTCGGGGAAGGATGAAATTGCAAGGCTGTGGAAAAACCACTTCTCAAACAGTCTTAATAGTAGGGATAATCTTAAGATAGGCTGCAATGAACGCTTGTAGGAGGGACACGGGAAAATATCAGTTCCTATGGAAAAACTATACATGTTTACAATATGATATCGTATGTGGTACCTTTATTCCATAATTAAATATAAATTATTAAATAATCGAATTAAATATCTACAAAATTGCCTCGGGATTGGCGACATAGCCTATTGGGAATGAAAATAATTGCCATACATACATAGAACCCATATGTAGGCATCGGGCCTGCATACCAAGAAAACCAAATTTATTATTTCGTGTTCAACATTTTTCATTGCTGACTCGTGAAAATTACTTCGTGAGAAGAGTCAACAAACTTTGAAAAATCAGCAAATAATAAAAGAAAGATTATATTATAGCGGCTCGCTCGGAGCGATGCTTTGAGCAAGGAAGATGTACTTTATCTTCCTATAAGTTCTGAGTGAAATCCTCGTAATATAAAACCTAATAACTATAAAAAGGATAGGCCTATTCCTTCAGGTATTTAAGTGTAGCGACTGCGTATATTAATTACATCAAAGCAACTCCTCGTGTAACTCCATCGTACCGCGGCCCTACATCGAAAAACATCGTCGCGTCCTACGAACAGAAGCGAGGCCCAACGAAATAATAAGGTAAGGCAACTCCTTTCTTTACCATTAGGCAGAGCGAATATCGAAGGCAAATAAACAGAGAGGTCCTTTGAAGACCTACATATACCGGTAAATAACTCTTTAACGAAAAAACGTAGGGCTTTTGTCGTTAACTCTCCACTGAAATTTGCTGGAAATTTCCAGCGGATGAGGGTAACAGGCAATCAACCTATAGTCTATGTAGTTTTTTCATAGTTCCTGAAGTAATGAGGTTAATGAAAGTTAAAATGTTAAAGACTGGCATATTTTAAGTGCTCATTCGATAGGTCATCTACCCCTGACGCCGAACCAATGATGTGGTGTGTCTGCATATGTCATTGCTCTTCTCGGCCATGCTTGCTCACAGCTATATTCCTGCAGAGTTCATGAGGGTATATATCTTGACCCTAGTTAAAAATAAGTATGGGGACATTCTACCCAGCAATAATTACAGGCCTATTGCTGTCGCCTCCTGCTTCTCCAAACTACTAGAGAAACTCCTGTTACACCGACTAAATGATTACTTATGGACATCTAATCAGTTTTGTTTTAAAAGGTCCCACTCAACTGACCTGTTTCTATGTATTGAAGGAAATTATATCTCAGTACAGTAATTCAACAAGTTATAGCTGTTGGAAGTGTAAACTTTAACCTCTTTTGGACCACTGGGTCGAATTTGTACCGTTTCCATACACGCACTCATAACTTAACCCTACAAAAACTTCAGGCGTTAAGAGGTTAACTGCGTTTTCTGGCAGTTTTTATTTTTGACGCTTAGATGGTTCTTGCACGTGGTGCCTCAGTATTAAGTAAGATATTATTTCACTTGTTTTATCACTTATGTTTTCTCTCTACATATATAAATATTAAATATATTTCATTTACATAGCCTTATGCTTATGAAAAAAAAATATATATATATATATGTTAGTCTATATTCTATAATAATAAATTTTTAAAAAATGCCGACTTCTGGAGTTTGGAAATATTTTAGAATGTTGATAATAAAGATAGCAGTAAAGCTATTTGCACTATGTCCCGAAGAGACTCTTGTATTAAGATGACCTAGCAATAAAGGTGGCAAATATTATAACACAACCCCGCTTTTTAAGCACCTACAAGGTAATCATCATACTGTTTATGATTTGGTACGAAGAGAAAATGAAGAAAGATGAACCAAATAAAAGATCCTCTGAAGAAGCTACGACTTCCTCTGCAACTACAGCAAAAAACTCAAAACAACAACAATTTTTCAGGTGATAGGAAAAAGAAAATTTGGGATATAGCTAAATGACAAAAGAAGTATAGAAATTCATAGGAAAATAGGAGAAATTATTGCTGCTGATCAGCAGCCATTTTCTTTAGTTGAGGATAAGGGATTTAAAAGATTGATAGAGCATTTGGCTCCACAGTACAACTTACCTTCAAGAAAATATTTTTGTGAAGAGGTTATTCCAGACATATATACTAGAGTAAAAAATAAAATACTTAATTAAATTAGCAATGTTGAATACATATCTTTGACAGCAGACATGTGGACATGTTCGTACAATAATGAAAGCTTTTTAAGCTTTTCGAGACATTGGATGACTGAGGAATTCAATGCAGAAAGTGCAACATTACAAATCAACAGCTTTAGAGATAGCATTGGAATATTGGGGATAATAAGGTACATGCTATTATAACAGACAATGCTGCAAATATATGGAAAGGTGTTAGATTAGTAGGATTAAATAATGAGTCTTGCGTTATACATACATTCAGAGCTGGGCAATAAATACATTGAATGTATTTAAATACTAAATACTAAATACATGGGAGAAATGTATTTAAATACTAAATACTAAATACATTTTACGAATGTATTTAGATACTAAATACAAAATACATCAATTGTATTTAAATACATTTGTAAATACATTTTAAATACATACAAATTTTAACATATGCATTCACTAATTCATGAGTAACAACAATATAAAATGCTTGATAAAGGATGAGTGTACAGATTCGTTGTAGCATTGCTTGCAGCAGAGACTTCGTGTTTACACAGCAAGCAGGTGCACTTTACCTTATTACCGTCTTTAGATTTAATTTTAAAGTATTTTCCATCAAACAGAGGGTGCACTAAATTGTTATCTGCAGATATATCACTGTTTGATTCACCGGATTTGCTTGTTGAAGCCATGACACGCACACGATAAAGAAATCAACCGCTTTCGACTAAGAGTGGCACACAACTGATTGAACTGACACGTTGAAACATGAACCATGCTGTACTACACTGTCGACGCGTCGTACTGTGCTAGTACAGACGTGTATTAAACCAGTAAAAGTATTTACATTTTTATATTTTGAGTATTTAAATACATTGTATTTAAATACTCATTAAAGTATTTAAATACATGAAAAACAATGTATTTATAAATACAGTTCTAAATACACAAATGTATTTAAATACGTATTTAAATACTGCCCAGCTCTGCATACATTACAGAATACAGTTGGTTATATATGATGCTTTACTTGCTCAAAGAACAGTTAAAGATGCTATAGCAGTGAACAAAAAAATAGCTGGCCACTTTCAACGATCAGCCTTAGCCACATTGCTTGTAAACAAAATGGAATAAAGTAAAAATGAAACATCAAGTGATGACTCTGAGATTGACAAATTCGGCAAAAATTCACCAGACACAATCATTTTGGGATTGCTTTGAAAAAGTGATACACAATCAGAAAGAAAAACGCAAACAAATTGAGGAAGAACCCGAATCCAAAATGACTGAAAGAAAAGGAAAGTTGCCAGAGAGCATTCCATCAATAAAAGAATTGATAATGAAATAGAGTTATACCTTGACTCACCTCAAATTGAAGGAATTCTAATCCTCTCACCTGGTGGAATGAAAATAAAGGAATGTTTCCTATTACAAACCTTGCCAAAGTAGCAAGAAAGTATTTATCAGCTCCACCTACAAGTGTGTTCAGTAAGCAGATGTTTAGCCAAGCAGGTAACATTTACACAGAACGACGGAATCGCCTACTGCCAGAAATGGCTGATAAACTTCATTTTCTTCATGCTAACTTATTGAGGTATAATTTCAACTATTGAAGAACAGTTTTTTCCTTGTAAACAGTAGTTACTATCTTTTGATTTTTCTCTTCCACTTTTTTCTATGCTGTGTTTATAATTCAATATAAATCTAGTGTTTCTTTTATTGAGGAAAACATTAAGCAAGGAACTTTTTTATATAATTTAGCTAATGTATATATAAAAATCATGAAAAATGGCAATTTCAAAATAAAAGCAGTTTTATAATTTTTGTTTTATCATCATAAAACAATATAAAAAAAACCTAACAAGGAAAATTTTGACCGTTTTATCTTATATTTAATTTGTTACTTGATCCACGCAAGTAGCCAAAGGAATGGCTAAGGACTTTGCATAAATATATCAAAATCTGTTTATAAATAATTCTATTTTCCTTCTGTTTTTTTAGTTAATATCATTAAAAACTGAATGATTCCAGATTGGCCACATATCAGAGTTCCGGCCAGAACAGGAACTCACAATAAATGGCCGGAATTCGACCAGAAGGAGCCGGAGTCTCCGTAGAGCACCCCTGGCCCAAACTGTCCGGCTGAAAACATTTTTTTGCGCGCACACTACCGTGCGTTCTGCGGCTTAGTATTACCCGCAGAACGCATCGCAGCGACAAGATGGCCGACCGGATGTATCCTTTCTCATTTAGTTAGTCCTTTTTAAAGAGCTTTTAATTGGACATCCGGATAGCGTAGCGGCTATTAAAACGTCATTTAAACTTATTTTTACGCCAGAAATGTTAAAAAAAAAAAATTTATGAATCGCTTTAAAAAATTTTTTTCTTGCGGCGAATTTACCAAGAACCGTCACTAACTGCTCCATAATGTTTCGAAATGAAAGCGATCATTCCAGGCGAACTGAATTGTATTTGTAGTTAGGTCATAACCAGGGCCGCCGAGAGGGCGGGGAAGCCGGATTAAATCCCCCGGGCCCTGAAAGAGGGGGGGGATAAAATCTAATAATATTAATAAAGCAATTGATTAAATAACACAGAAGAAATATAATTAATGAACATACATTTTATAGAGATTATCATACTGTATGTTTTGAATAGTGACTTGGACATGCAATCAGTTTGCTCGTTATGTACACAAAAAACATAATAAAATACTGAGTAAACAGGGGAAGCCCATATACCAATCCTTCCCCGGGGCCCGTGGCAGCTCTCGCTGGCCCTGGTCATAACGATTTGACTGCCAGTTCAAACATATTTTCCCAATTTCAATTTTGAAATGAATTAAGTCAAACGCTTCAAGTCATTCATTTGCAAAAATGCTGTAATGGCCAAAAAATAACCTCCAAAACAAATCTTGAAACCTTAATTGGCAGATTATAAAATATAACGCTGGAATCGGATGTCACTAATCTCGGTGACTGGCCATGAGATATGCAATCCATTGGGCGAATGAACAAATAATACTTCAATATGGATACAAATGACAAACGTGCAGCACAAAGGTAGTTTCGCCCCCGCCCCACTCTCTAGAGAATGACTCCAGATTCCTGGGATCTTGGGAGCATTGCTCCAGTAAATTTGACCATGAGAAAAAGTAAATTTGGGTTTGGGTTTTGTTCATCCGCTAGACGTTATGCAATTTTTTTGCGTATACGTTCTTGTACAAACCAATTTTTTTAAATTACAAATTTAGTTATTTCAAGTTTAGTTGGTAATTCCATATTTAACAATTATTTTTATTTTTTGTTAAGCTTCAATGTTTTGATAATTAAAATTTTATTAAAACGTATATTTTTTTAATATAAAATTATCAGGATTGGACTATGTTCCATTGATCTCGGCCAGGTTTGATAAATTGGCCAGATAATTACTTGTGCGGTTTTAAGTAATCCACCATGACTCTAGAATTGAAAAGTTTAGTTAAGTTTAAACTTACTTTAACTTACCTACTTTTACTAAGTTTAAAGCACTTACTTTTACTTACTTTCATTGTACTATATTTACTTACTTTTACTCACTTTTACCATACTATATTTACTAACTTTTACTTATTTTGTATTTTTTCAGGTAGTCAATAATCAATAATGGATCCTAATATTGATGAAGTTGGAGAGAAAAGTGAGGGTGTTAAAAGGGGTTACTTTTGTGGTCAATGCAAGAACAAATATTCAAAGAAGCAAAACTGGGAGGAACATTTTAATTCCAAAAAAAATATTTGTTACAATACAAGAGGTCCCAGAGTTTGGGCCCACAGCTTAGATATTGCAGTAAAGAAATACCAGGATGAAGTGCAGCAAAGAGATACGGCAAAGCAGTCATTTAGTTTGTTCACAAAATGTGCTAGTGCTAGACCTCAGAAAAATGAACCAACTTCTTCAACTGCTAATCTAGAAAATGAAACTTTTTCACTAGATGTTTCACAGACTGAAGAAAGTGCTTCTCCTCCACCTAAGAAACAAAAGGTAAGTGAGGAATCTGCGCATCAGACTAAAAAACTGCTTTAGAGGAATTTGAAAATTCCCAAATCCAGAAGACATTGAATGCAATTTTGCGCCTAACAAAAGAAACTCACCAAGCTGTTGTGGTTAATAAAGAGAAGAGTCAAAATATGCCTTCAAGTTCAAGTGTTGCATCCAAATCTAATAAAGTAAAAAGCAACAAATTTGACATTTCCATAGCCCATTTAAGCAAGTGTAAATCAATACAAGAAATCCTGAACAATGATTTGATCAAATCTACATTCAAATTGGTGGAAAAAAAGGATCTAGGGCATGCTGATGATTCATTTTCAGTACCAAGTGATATAATGGAAAACATTGCAAATAGTGACACTAATATGCCTGATGTATAGATATAGCTGTTGAGGATGAAGATGATGATAATCAAGAAGATATTGATGAAGCATGTGCTTCAGACAAACATTCTAACATAAAAGGTTACTTCAATGTTAAAGATTTAACCTATGTATGCAAACAAGGAGAAAATCAAGAGAGATGGTTTAGAAATCTGAAAACCCACCTGAAGAGACATTTAATTAAACTTCAGCATCATCAAAGAGCTGCTGTTTATGAAGTGATGAAAACATCTTCTCGGAACACTACTAAATGCATAGAAGACTTATGTGGCAACATCTTATACTACATAATGAAAACAAACACTGCATGGGCTCTATATCCAGTACTTCTAGCTGTATTACATAGGTCAGGTTGTGAGGTTGGAAATTTGAATCATAGCACACATGCGTGCAAGACAATTTGTGAGCTATTAGATAATCAACTTAAAGAACAAACTGTAAAGTGGTTCTTAGAACAAACTTCAGTAACAATAACAGCTGACATTGGAACAATTTTGGGATTAAGCATGCTAGTTGTATTAGTTATGAGTGAAGAAGATAAGACTGTAAAACTTGCTGGGATAAATTTAGTACGCAGCAAATCAGGAGTTTATTTGGCCAATGAAATTTTTGATGTGTTGAAGTCTCCTAATCACTTGAAACTATCTGAAGAAGCAATTAAATCCAAGGTATCTGGAATGGTTGGAGATGGGGCTTTTTGTAAGGACAACGAGCCATTTAAAAACGAAATGAAAAAGTTGTTTGGAGAAAATTTCAAATTTCGATGGGACTTAATGCATCTTGTGAACAGAGCCCACGTTGATGCATTGAAGAAAATTTGTAAACTAAGTGAGCTTTTAGACTTTATTCAGAATCACTCTTCAAATCTGAGATCAGGCCTTGACTATACCAATATGGTTCTTGACAATATCATTGGTTTTAAGAGACCAAAACTCAAATCTGATACTCGCATGGTTAATTACGAATTTGATCAATTTGACAGATTTGTGGAAAATTGTGTGTTTTTTGATCATCCACAAGAGAAAGAAATTAGTGCCAAGTTCTATGTATTGATTTCCTATGTAACAAAGATTATGTTGCAAGTAGCTCAAAAAACCACAGTTAGTGCAGAATTTGTAGAAAATATATTTTAACATAACAGTTTTCCCTCCTTCTTTATAAGAGTGATGGAAACAATTTCCAAATTAGCTAATGGAGGAAATGCAAATGATGTAGTTTCTGAGTTTAAGCACGATACCACAGGGCAGCAAAAGGAACTAACAGCTGAGGATTACATCCTAAATGAAGTTTACAAATACATCAAGAAACGTTCTGATTACTACCAGGTTGCTGAAGTTGCTAGACCATCCAGAACCAGATCTGAAAGTAGTTTTACAAAAGACTCAGTGATAAATTGGCTGACAGAATATATAGAACAGCTGTGGAAAGGAATCACAGAGAAATTAAAGCATTTTGATAAAGATGGATCAACTGCCTGGAGTGAAGCACCAGCTGAAGGGACATTCTCCATTCTTGGTTACATTGTTGAACACAAAGGATCCATTAAGCCATCTCATTTGACTAAGCTGTGCAGAATTGTGAAGGAGGGTCCAGCTCCAGGCACTAGATCTGCTGTAATGATCACACAGAAAGCCATTGATCAGTGGCCAAGCATACATGGCGGTAAATTCACAACAAATGCCTACATGCAAGGTCTAACAGTTTTTTTTTCTGTTTAAGGTACTTTTCAACCCTGCTGGATTATTGACACCATTTTTTTTTTTTTTTTTTTGTAGAGAAAGGTGATGAAAGAAAAGTAGTAGAAGTGAAAGTATAAACTTGTGGTCTAACATCGTCCACTGTTGCTGCTGCAATGAATAAATAAACTTAAGGTGAGTTATAAACTGTACATTATTGTATTATTATGTTTAGCTAAAACAATTTGTAATTGGTATGTCATCAATTCAAGAGTTTACTATCATTAACCTATCTAGTGGTGTAAGGGGAAAAAAAGTAAATTCAGAGCTGTGCTCCAGTAAATTTTTTCAAATCTGGAGTCATGCTCTAGAGCGAGTCACGTCTCAAGCATGCGTCAATAATAATAATTACTGGAAGGTAACTAGCGCATTTCCCGAAAGCACACAGATAAACGATACACTCAAAAGCTGCGTACTTGACAGGAAAATTTTTGGTTTCCTGGATGGTATCGTGGCAAGTGTTATTTTAGTCATTTTGATTGGGTTCAGAATGACAGCTGAGCCTTCAACGGCCAAGATCTGAAAGGCTACTTTAACTTAGAGCCAAAGTTAAGCTAGATTAAAACAAACTTACAGACTTGGAGGTCCTATTAGGTCCGACCTCGGGGTTACAGACGATGTGGTTCTACTTTAGGCCTCAGTGCATAAAATTAAGAAAAAAAGGGGGCACTATTTATGGTCTTCTTTCTAAACATTGCAACACCACAACCTGCATCATTGCACGATGCAACAATCCTGTATCTAAACAACCAAACTGAAATGCGAGAGCTTTCTACAAGACCACGCCCGATCAGTGCCGCATTCAATAAACTAGTAGAAAGGAGCTGCCAGTGCCCAAACAATGATGCCACAAGAACCCAAAAATGCGAATTCTAAATAAGTGAATTATGAGATGGATATATATATATCTCAACTTAATATATACAAACAATGCCGCATCAATCAGCTTAGTCATCATATCGCTTTGGGACAACAATGGCTCTTCCTCTTCTGGATTTTCTCTCTTCTGCACATAAACCAAACAGTAGCGCCTGGCTTGCTGAATCTCCTTTCTGTTCAGAACTCCTTCCCTTTTTGTTTCTTAATATTGTCTGTAAATCCATGTACCCACGCTGTCACTCTTAACAACCTTTTCAGACTGCTAATATTCTCAAGCCTCAATATGCGGTCCTGCTGCATAACTTGACAACTGTTCACTGTGCATTTTCTCATCTCACTCACCCATTCTTCAGCCTGGCATTCTCCTACAATAGGCTGATTAGAAGGCCAATTTTCACTTCCAAGTCTTAGCCACTCTGTTCCACCACAAACTTGACTGTGCAAGATCTTTCACTGATATTCTTCGTGTTGGTAAATCAGCTGGGTTTTGGGTGCTTGGACAATGCTTCCATTGCTTTGGATCTGTATGCGCTTGAATTTCCTCCACCCTATTAGCAACAAATGATTTATATTTCCTTGCCTGGCTTCTTAACCAGTGCCAAACTATAGTGGAGTTTGTCCAATAATAGCTTGGAATTTCATAAAGGCCCAAAGAGTTTTGCACTGTAACTGCAAGCCGACTAGCAATGACTGCACCCATCAATTCCAATCTTGAAATAAAAAGCCTTTTCAAAGGTGCTACTCTGCTATTTGCAGCAACGAACTTGGACCTTACTTTCTCTTCAAATATGCCTTATATAAACGCAAGTTGCATAGGGTTCCTCACTTGAATCACAAAAACCGTGCAGCTCCAAATTATCTGGACTATTGTTCAACTCTCCAAAGTACCATCTTAGGATTTCAATGTCTCCAAGATGTGCCAATTCTTTAAACCAATATTTCCACTTTACACCATATGATTGGGTAACTCTTGGTCCCAATCAAATCCAATTTCCTCGAGGCTCTAAAACCAAATTTTTTATTTTATCACAAATGGAGCCAGGAATCCAAGAGGATCAAGGACCTTCGAAGCCAAACGAAGAGCTGTAGTTTTGTTCACTTTGTCTCATTTTCAGCCAGATCTACTAAAGATTTCCCATTGAAGGTAAACAAATTCTCTCCTTGCTGTTAAACAATGCCTAGCACCTTTGTGTCTATTGCCCACATTTCCTTAATACCAGAATTCTCAATACTTTCTGCTGCATCAGGTCCTACACAGGACTGCCTCATAAACTTTGTAACTGAGAATGATTGGTCTGCCATTTTCTAAGCTCCACGCCAGCCTCCCTCATTATAGCAACAGCCTCCATGAATATCTGTTTATCCATTTCTGTATTATCCACTGAACACAGCAAATCAACATAAAAATTTTGCCTTACGTGTTCAACAGTATTAGGATAGACTTCAGAGCATTTCTTAAAATGGTGCTGCATAGTAGCTGCCAACAGAAATGAACTGGAGCTGTGGCCAAACAACACTGACTTCGTTCCATACCCTTGAACCTTGGGTTCATTTTTCAACAAGTTTTTCGTATCCACCCACAGATACCTTACTGTATCTCTGTACTCTGGTTTTAACTTTATCAGCAAAAATGCTTGCTTCACAACTGCAGTCAATGTTACTCTACCAAACTGAATCTCAGTAACAAGGAAAATAAATCTGCATTTAAATTTAGCCTACATCCAAACAGTCATCTAAGGATACACCACCTTTGTCCTTGACTGAGCCAGCAAAAACTACCCTCGGTTTGGAGGTAGTTTTGCCTCGCTGTACCACTGCATGGTGGCAGATAATGTGCCTCCTGGCTCACCAGCTTACCTTGCATTCTTTCAGCATAGCCCTCCTTTACATAGCTTAGGATGGCCTCACTGTATTCATTTAACAACTCATTTTCCCTTAGCCTGTGTAATAAAGTCTCCAACCTCCTATTAGCTAGCTGAAGGTTCGAGCTGGGTTTGCAAGAATCCTTCCAAGGGAGGCCAACTTCATAGCAACCATCTCTAAACCCAATACCTCTTTCAAATTGGTCTAAAAACTCCATGTTCACTGTACTTGCCTGCTTCTCCGGTTTGTCCTTTATGCCAATGGATTCAAGTTCTAAAAAGGCTTTCAAATGCCTTTCCAAACCATGGCTGTTCTCCTCAATCTTAACTAAGTGTGTTTTAACCTCCATTTTATTGCAATAGTTACCACGTAGCAGCCAGCCTAGCTTTATTTTAATAGCTACAGGACCTTGAGATGTGCGGACAATGTTGCCAGTGATGAAGTCCCAATAATATCTCCAATCAAAAGACTGATATCTTCTGTTCCTTCAAACTTATTATTACCCAAATTAATTCCTTCAACTTACAATTCTTGGACACATGCCATATCTAAACAAGTACTGACTGGAGCACAAAGTTCCTCAATCTCTACAGCTTGGACTTTGATAGGGGGACTTTGTGGTAACAAAACCAGAACTTCTACCTTCTTAACTTTGGTTCGGTTTTGAAATGAACCCCGCAAACCCAGAGATTCTTAAATTTTCCCTCTTAAGTTATTGAAACAAAGTTCTCGAAATTCTGGTCTTAATAAAGCTACACTGGCTACCACTATCAAACAACACTCTTACAGTAGCTTCTCCATCATTACCAATTAATAATGCTGCATCTGTTTGCAATAACCCCTCTTTACTCTTACTCCCTTTTGTATCAGTGACATGTGCCACTGATGTGTCTACATCTCGGGTAGACCTACTGTGTTTTCACACAATAATGGCATTTTTTGCACAAAATTTTAAACTTAGAAAACCTTGCTCTGTGACTTTTCAAAAAACATTTAAAACATGTTGTAGACGTGCTTACCCTGTCCTTCCTTTCTCTCCTCAACAGGTAAAGCCTCAGCCACTTCACATTTATATGACTTGTGGTTTCCTTCGCAAAATATGCGTTCCTTGATTCCCTTTAATTTATTCTCAGAGGATGCACGTAGACCTGACACTGTACCTGGGCTATACCTTTTTGTAGGAACTTTGGTGCTTTGCCTGCCTTTGTTCCCTTGTTTAACATCCAACTGTGCAAACTCAATTCCCTCTTGTCTTGTTAATTCTGTGGTTAAAAGGCTTAACATCTGCTGAAGGGGGATGTACACATGTTCTGTACAGTCTCCAACTTAATTCAAGCAAAATTGAGCTAGGCAATTTAGACTTCAGGATGGTGACCAACATTACACCATACTTTTCCATTCCTACACCCAAGTTGTCCAGGGATCTAGTTCTAACTTCAAATTCATCATATAACTGCCGGAACTCCTTGACACTATTGGGATTATTCACAGCAGGTATAGCTAAAAGTTCGCGGTGGTTTTTAATTAAGATCTCTGGCTTACGACACCGTTTCTTTAATATATCCCAAGCAACAAATAATTAAACTTCACCGCACTAACACTTGACTAGAATGAACTGCTGACTGAAAATTGTCTGCCCACCTTTGCCATTCTTGAATACTCCCAGAAAATGTTTTGAGTACAAGCCGCGGTAATTGAACTGCAGATCTGTTAACCTTAACCTCACTAACATTATTTGTCGAGGGCTGCGTTTCATTATTAAACATTGTCTCTAACTGTATTGAACTGCTAAACTCTTACTCTGTAGCATGTTTTAATTATGACATCAATAATCTCTTCAAAGTAATTTAATTTTCCACTTAATCCTCTTCTATAAGAGCCTCAATCTTAACATTTCTCCCCCTTAGAGCAACTTTTTTAGTTTCTAATATGGAAAATTTCGCAGTCACTAAACTTAAGTCCTCTTGCTCTACTGCAGAATCTATAGTGACAATGACCTTTGTAATTAGACCTTTGTAAGCCCTTCCCTTTTTTCTGAACTCGTTCAGTTCAGATGCACTCATATTCAATGTCAACAAACAAACAACTGGGCTCAATGCCAAATAAGCTGTATTGGCGAAAATACTTAACCAAACTGATCAAACTCAAAATTTGCCTTTTGTCAAATAAACTGAAGTGCCTGGTTGAGGTACTGACCAACCACCAGTCTGAAATACCAAATTTTCCACCCAAGTAACTGGCGCACTGAAGTCTGCAACCTTCGCCTACGAACAATAAAACCAAATGTAGGTCCCAAAATAACCACAGACTAGCGACCAAGTTTCGCAATTGGGCGACCAAACTTTCCACCCTGGGACCTTAACCCTCAACCACTATCTTAATTTCTTGGTCACACAAAATTTAAATGAGTGGGATCCTTCCTGACCCCGCGATAGTGGTTGAGGGTTAACTCGAATTATGCTCAACCCGTCCAGGCCTAACTTAGGCTACAATTTGCACAATCAGAACTTTGCCGAAAGATAGTCACTGACTCAGTCTTCGGCTAAAATCCGGCTCGAAGAACCGTTATTTTATTTATTTTGATTGGGTTCAGAATCCCAGCTGAGCCTTTTACGGCCAAGTTCTAAGGAGCTACTTTAACTTATAGCGTAAGTTCAGCTAGACTAAAACAAACTTACAGACTTGGAGGTCTTATTTGGTCCTGCCTCAGGGTTGCTGACTCGATGTGGGCCTACTTTAGGCCTCAGTAGCATAAAATTAAGAAAAAAATGGGGGGCACTATTTATGGTCTTTCTAAATCTTGCAAAACAACACAACCTGCACCACTGCACGATGCAACAATCCTGTATCTAAACAACAAACTGAATTGCAAGAGAGCTCTCTATAAGACCACGACCTATCAGTGCCGCATTCAACAAATGAGTAGAAAGGACGCTGCCATTGCCCAAACAAAGATGCCACAAGAGCCCAAAATTGCTTGCTCTAAATTAAGTGAATTTTTCACTAACCTTACAATTATATATATATATATATTTTTTTTTGGGGGGTTTCAAAGTATGACCGCTCATGGCCACCAAAAGAAAGGTGGATAGCAGAGCGAACACAGGACGAAAACTATGGAACAGCTAACGGAAATGAACAATAGACGCGGAAGAGGAGGGGGTAGTAAAAAAAAAAAAAAAAAAAAAAAGATATAGCGGAGTCACAGCCGGTAAAGAAGTCGGGAGCGAAAGAGGAAGGAGAACAACCCAGTTACCGAAAAGTAGGCACCTACAGATAGAATAGCGCCAAGCCTATCACAAGGCCCGACGCTCTCCAGAAAGGGAAAATACTCTGCGCGCAGCGCAGAGTAAAGCGGACACTCCACCAGGAGGTGGGCAACTGTAAATGAAACGTTACAACTGGGACATCGGGGCACCCGATCCCCGGCCATCAAATAGCCATGGGTCAGGTGGGTGTGGCCAATACGGAGGCGGGCCAGAGCCACCTCCTTATGGCGCGACCGATGGAAGGAAGAGGCCCAACATCCCAATTTGGGTTTAATCTTGCAGAGTTTATTATTTGTAGCGCCATCCCAGCGACTCTGCCACCGGGAGCGCAAAAACCTACGGAAGCCAGGATTATAATCGGAAAGGGGGAGGGACACGGGTGAAACCTGTAGTCGGCACGCGGAACGGGCAGCTCGATCGGCAGCCTCATTTCCAGCCACATTAACATGTGCAGGGACCCAGCAAAATACCACCTCCTTGCCACCAAAAGCGACAAGGATATGGCACAGTAGCTGGATTCGTCGGACCAGTGGGTGGACAGGGTCAAAACACCATCCAGGGCACTGCGGGAATCCGAATGGATGACAAACGACCCATCCGGATGCTCCCGCACCACCTCCAGAGCGCTCAGAATGGCAAAGAGCTCCGCCGTGAAAACGGAAGCCTCATCAGGGAGACGAGTACATCGGGGAGCAAAGGCAGACGACTGGGGAAAAGCCGCAGCCCCAACGCCCCCCGACGACCTCGAGCCATCTGTGAAGACCGCAACACATGCAGAGTGACACGCTGCATGCTGAAGGAACAGAGACCGAAGCAAGGCAGAGTCAGAATCGGCCCTGCGAACGGGGCGCAACGCCCTACAGCACGCAACAGGGGTGCTCTCCCAAGGTGCAACACCCTTGAAAGAGACCGGTATAACGGATGAAGGAGGAGTGCCCATACCATCGAGGAGGGAGGTCACCGTGTCGGTGAAATACCAACCCCCATCCCGGCAGAATGCCCTCTCAACCACCTGGAACAGAGGAGAGTTGGGAAGACGGAGAATCCGGAGATAGTGCTTGGCAATGAGGAACGACCTCCGATCCTCCAAGGGAGGGATGTCGCACTCAACCTGCAGACTATCAACCGGAGAGGAGCGGAAGGCGCCAGATGACATGTGCACTCACTGGTAGGCCGGGTCGAAATCACGTCAAAATGATTTTTTTTAGATGGGCACTATGTGGGGTTTATGAAATGATATCCTGACCAACATACTCCAAAAGAAAGTTTATGCTCCCCTCCGTACAACTAGCATACTCCCTCTTATTTTTGGCTCCGCCCCCAAATTAAAAATAGTATCATAAATCAAAATGGAGATCATTTAGAGCATTTTTTTTATAGAGATGACCCCCTTAAAATTGCATAATATACCTCATGTGCAATTTTCAGGCAATTATCCAAGAAATTTCAAATCCTTGAAAAATTGCCGCTGTAGTAATGCCTAGTTAAGAATATTAATTTTTGTTTAATTAAGATAATGTTTAATGTAAATCATTTACTAATAATTATGGAATTACGAAAAAGTATGTTTGTTAGATTTAAATTGTTTAAAATGGGTAGAGTTGGCAATCCTGAACAGAGGCCCACAGAGCAGACTACCCCCACAAGGGAGTGAGTCTTCTAGGCAACGCGTTAAGCGTAAGGTTGGCGTCATGTAACGTAAAGTTTAATTAATTGTTTGTGTTCCTCTCCGACGTAAAATGTTATCGTAAAATTCCGTACTCGCACCCCCCTAAATTACTTAAACCATTTTCAGAGTTAAATAAATAATAAAAAGTGTTAAAAGAGTGTTAATAAAACCCCCCTTTGTTTTGTAACGACTTTCATAGTCTTGGCTCGGCGTGGCTACCATGAATATAATTGTATAGTAGTATTGAAATGAGTAGAGAAAGCAAGTGATAAATGAAATAAAGAGCCGATAGAAGAGTAAATAATAAGAAAGAAAAAATAAATAAAGCGGTTCACTATATTTGGTGGCAGCGGTGGGATTACATCATATTTTGTATGAGGCTTACCCACGTGCTATTATTTCGATTAAAATTCTGCCGACCCGGTAAAATAGCCAATAGCGTTAATGAATATTTTATTTCGATTATTAAAATATGTAAATGCAAAGTTTACCCCGTTTGCAGGCAAATTTCGATTTTCATTCCTTAAAATTCATTATAAATGTAATTTCAAAATGGCGCCCATTGTTTTCCAAATTATTCTGAGTCACGTCGCTTCAAAATTTTTGCGCGTCAAAATTTGTTGTTTGAGATCGAGTCTAGACTCAAAACTTATTTTAGTCGTTACAGAGTCGGTAGAAAAACTTGTCCGACTCAATATTGCGAGTCATTATTACGTTAAATTTCGTTCATTAGGTCGGAGAGGACATAGTTTTGAAAATTATCGTGCTGCCTGAGGACTCAATTTTTCTTTTTTTCGTCTCTTCCACTGTTATGCCTGTTCAGCTTACCTTTGTTTACTTTTTGTGTTTAAACTTTTGGAATTAGTGATAATTGTGATCAGAATAATGATTAATAAATAAATTTTATACGGTCCTGTCAAAATGTTTCAGCGAAAATTTGTACCGATTGTAAAACATTTCATGAACATGAAAAATTTTCTGGGTTTCATTAGCAGATTTTCGATTATATTTCGATTGGTTGTACATAAATTATAATGATAGGCTTATTTTAAATAATTGTTTATATAGATTTACGGGCTTTTTGCTTTGCTTCGCTTCGCGCTAAAATAGGATTACGTTACATTTTAAGGGACAATCGAAAAATAATCTTAAACATAATAAATTGTCAGATTATAAGCTGGCCGTATAGGATTGTGTTAAGACTTTAAAATAAGCTAAATTCGTTTAACTGAAATAGAGAAATTGTGTGAAATTTTCTATAAATTTTTGTTGGATTTTTTTATATATTCATTAATTATACACTTACATATTAAATTATACGTATATATTAGTTATATATATAATTTTATATATTTATATACTCATAAAGTTTGGTAGGTAGGCTGATTATCTATTTTTTTTTCTCTCCATTTCTTTCGTTCATTTTCATGACAATTCCGACATATTTGGTAAAATGGCTATTGTATTGTACTGAAGGATTTCTTGTAGGCCTATCGTTAAATATTGTTCGGAGATTAACCGTTACTACGGTATATGTCTATTGAGTAGTAAATTCTTAGTTATTTAACAAAATTTTAATTGGTTTAACATAAATAATCATAGGATTTTTCTTTAACAAGCACAAATGTTATGCATTAAATTCTAAATTGTTCTTTCCACGCATAACATTGAATTTATTAATTATAGGTCTAAAATTGCGGCGGTACAAATATTTTATGAAATTTGGATATTATAATTTTTTTTCGAATTACAGAAATTTGCGTAGAAAGTTTTCATATTGGTTCTTTGTTTTATAGATTCATTTAATTTTATTTTTATAGGTAGGCCGATTTTTATTTTTCTTTCCAGTTCAATGACAATGGTAAAATTTTTATTGGGAATTTAGAGTGTATTCTAAAAAGGATGTTTTGATTTGATATTTTAATTTGGGTATTAGAAATGAAAAATGTCCTTTTTTTTTTTTTAGTTCGAGCGTTTGCATAGAAAAAAATTACAAAATTATGTCAGGATATAATGCAGTTTCATTCGGTTACGTAGGGATATTTGTATAGAGGTTCGCTTACAAACAAAGCGACCGCTCTCAATTAGGCAATGTTTTGTTTGTTTACAGTAGGTTGAGTGTATTTTTGAGTGCATATTATCTATTCTTATTTAGTATAACGATGCAAAATTTGTAGTTTCACTTGGAAACGATAAATTACTGGGATTTTTGTGATCTGCAAACCATACTGGGGTTTCTGTTGAAGGAGAGAGTTGTCTCAGATGTAATTTGCGAATTGCGAGTTCAATTCATATGAAATTTGACGTTTCAAGTTGGAATTACTGTATTAAAATAATTTTTGGTAGTAATATTTAAATTTTTTTTACTTTTTAATAACTGTTTTGGAAAATTATTATTGTTTAAACCTTCAGTCGGAGTTAACTAATGCATTTGAAACATTGGCTCAAGTGTACACTCGGAAATGGAGCCTTCTAGATAGCCAGTAACGTTTTTGTGTGCTCCTCCTCAAAGGGCAAGAGGGTTCATGATTGTCAGAGAATGGATGACGAAGTTTCTGGGGTTCATTTTTGTCTTTTGTATTTAAAAGTATTGATGTGATTTCTGACGATAGTTTGAACAATAATATTTCTTAAATTATACTAACAGTTACTATGTATGGGCGCTTTTATATTTATACTGTACAATTTTGTTTAACGTTTTATGACTTTTTTTTATCTTCGCTGTAACTGCCATAAGTGACCTTATTGGTAGCTAGATTTGATTAAATTTTTGCGAAATTCTGATATTTGTTTTTTTTTTCCGTGAATTTGGCCAGAGCAAATGTGTAGTTAGTATTTCGAAGTGAACTGTCGAAAAAAATTCGATAAATTAATTGAAATGATAAGCAGTACAGAAAAATGTTTCGAATATTTGTTTTCAAAATTTCAAAAGGCTCGGTTTGGAGGCAACCAAGTTGAATCCGAGTTCCATCCAGTGAGTTTAGTCGACCGGATAGGTGATCGATCACCAATGAAGAGAGAGAAGAGAAACCAACTGCGCAGGGACTTGGCGCAGGATGGTTTCGGAAGAGAAGAGATAGAAGAGAGGAACCGAATGCGCAGGGACTTGGCGCAGGACAGTTTCGGAAGAGAAGAGAAATTTACGTGTGCAGGGTTTTGGCACACGAAAGTTTCGATCGAAGATGGTCTACTGGTGTTTTTCGGGCAGTAGCTGATCGTTTGATTGTTGCCAGTAGAAGAGTCTTTCAGCTGGACGTAGGAAGAGCAGCGTTCACCGACAAAAGTGGAGATGAGACAAGGCGAGTTTCTTCATCGACTTCTAGAATTGCAAATTCCGTCCAATTCCAGCGCGTGGTGCCGCTTTCAGCATATCTCCCCCCCCCCTGATCCTTTTAGAATTGGACGTCTCTTGTTTTTTTTTTCGCCATTGGAGAAGAGAGCGGAACCATTACAGCGTGCTGCCCTGTTGCATGTTGATTGATGCAATCCCTTGCATTCTAGCGAAGTGAGCAGGAGAGCTGCGATTGAAAATTGAAGTCCGTTGTCAGCGGGCGGATTGTCATCTAAACAACGTCCAGCAAATTAATGTACTGATTATTATGTAATGAAATTATAAGTGAAAGGGTGCGATTATTGCCCATATTTGTTGTATTTTTCGTGAAGTAGTATGTGCGCTCTTGGTCAGTATTTTATGTAAACTTTTTCTTATATTTTTTCTATGTTGCCCGGATAGTAACTGTATAACTATACAATAATTGTTTCAAATGTAAAGCGATCTTTGATGAGAAATCGCTGGAATAGATTGTGAACTTGAAATTTGTGTAACCAATGTAAGAAAATTTTCGTTATTTTTTTTGGCATGTATAGATTAGTTCCAGGTTATAATTTAATTATTAGTGTGAAATGTTATTTTATGCAAATGTGAAAATTATAAAGGTTTCGGTTTTAATGATACAAAATATATGTGTGGAATTTGTCATTCTAATTATTTCTTGTCTATCAACTTTGAATTGTTAAAGAAAAAAAAAAAAAAATTGCAAAATATATAAATGTGTTGAATAAATTTATTAAATTTGTTAAACGATATTAAAAAGTTTTCCTAATGAAAAACTTATTTTCAAGGGGGTGATGCGAGTGTAGTAATGCCTAGTTAAGAATATTAATTTTTGTTTAATTAAGATAATGTTTAATGTAAATCATTTACTAATAATTATGGAATTACGAAAAAGTATGTTTGTTAGATTTAAATTGTTTAAAATGGGTAGAGTTGGCAATCCTTAACAGAGGCCCACAGAGCAGACTACCCCCACAAGGGAGTGAGTCTTCTAGGCAACGCGTTAAGCCTAAGGTTGGCGTCATGTAACGTAAAGTTTAATTAATTGTTTGTGTTCCTCTCCGACGTAAAATGTTATCGTAAAATTCCGTACTCGCACCCCCCTAAATTACTTAAACCATTTTCGGAGTTAAATAAATAATAAAGTGTTAAAAGAGTGTTAATAAAACCCCCCTTTGTTTTGTAACGACTTTCATAGTCTTGGCTCGGCGTGGCTACCATGAATATAATTGTAAAGTAGTGTTGAAATGAGTAGAGAAAGCAAGTGATAAATGAAATAAAGAGCCGATAGAAGAGTAAATAATGAGAAGAAAGAAAAAATAAATAAAGCGGTTCACTATACCGCATCCCCAAAAAGTGTTATCAGTATATAGAAAAGGGTGGCATAAACTTTAGTTTGGAGTACTGATTGCCTAGGAGACCAATTCATAAACCTCATATAGGCCTAGTATATTTGTCTGAAAAGAAGACAATTAGTCTATTGTGCCATTTATTACACAAAACAGCTTTGAAGTAAGAACAAAATTTAATTTAAAAATTACCTTCACAATTCACTAATTACTTGTGGATGTGCCTTGGCCCCATTGGCTTTTCCATTCAAACTGTGGCAGTCTTTTTCTTGATTCCAGTTGATTGAGGATAAATTTGTGCCGATTGCCGTAGCCAATCCTTTGTTCTGATGCTTTTGTCACTAAGTTCACTGCACTTTCCACGCTTTGACTGAGGCATGAAAAGGGAGCAATTTTCAAGGGTTCTGTTCTTGTATGCAGTAGCTCTTCATTGCTGAAATTCCTTATCAAAGGTGGAGGATTGATAGCTTTCTTTCTCCAGTCAATCATCTCATAGTAGTCTTTGGAATCGAAATTTAGAGATTTAGGAAGCTCAAAATTTCGTGTGCCACTGAAACGTGTCCGACTGAGAAGTATCTTCTTAAGAGCATCTTCTCTGACATGTTGTCTGCTATCAGTAAGCATTGACAGTAAGATAGCTTCGGGATTGGCAAAATAGGCATTATCACGGAACACCGGTTCCATAATAATGCGATGTTTTTCTTCCAATCCTCGCATCAAGACAATCAAATGAAAAAAATTCCGTGCTCCGTCAGTAGCTTTAGGATGGGATTTGATATGAAACCATCCAGGAGCATATGATTTCATGACGATGGTTACCAGTTCTTTCAGATTTTGTTCGGGATGCAAAGTCGATACATATAAACGAAGAATCCGGTTTGCTCGGGTAATCCAGCGAGCATGATGAATGGCAGCTGGAGACCTGCAGGCTAGACTTTCAGATACCCATCCAGATTGCACTGCTAGGCACATATCATAGAGATACTTTTGATCACTGCTCAACTCTTTCACGACATTCGGTGGTATATCTTGGACGTTGCCCTGAACTGGTGAAAATGCCACTAAGTCTAAAATGGTTAAATCACATTTCAATTTGGCTCCAATTGAACCTTTAAAGGTATTTGGCCCTGATGTTTTTCCGTCTATGGTTTCAAATATGTGTCTGAAGGGGAGTTCATTCATGTGTAAAAGAGACACAAGCCATTGAACTGATCTATGCAAAAAAATTTCAATCAATTTTATGGTACCAGCAATTCTACCAGTATTGACAGCAGTACCGTCGCATAGCAGAGCATTGAGAGTGTCGATGCTCGCTGAATCAATTAAGAACGTTATAATTTCATCAGCTATACACCGAGCATTTCCTGCGTCAGGGCAGAGATGGTCTACATAGATACCTCCAGGGTCTTTGATCAGCACATAATGTTGTTCTTTCTCTTTTCCATGGTTGGTTAACCCTTTAAGGACGAGTCCACAGCATATGCGGTCACTCTAGTTACCAGAACGTATAGGTTTTATTGTTATTCAAAACTAAATATTTTAGTAACTAGTCACTGAAATGATACACATTTTGGGTTCCTTTCCCGACAACTAAATGACATCTACATGTGTGTATATATATATAGAAACATTTATAGAAACGAGTCATTGTGGTACAATTTGTATTATTATTTCTGGTGGACCTTAAGGTACCATCCGTCATTAAAGGGTTAACGTATCATCCTTTCTTCCATCAAACCCTATACATTCAGTATTCACATTTTCACATCTAGATCTAACTATTTTTCTTGCCTACACGAATTCTCTCTCTCTTTCTATTTTCTTCCTATCAAGCATGTTAGATTGATCGATTATTCCCATATCTTTCAATGCAGCATTAACAATAGCTGCTGTAGCTCTCGAACTCACACGGTAACAGTCTGCCACCAATGGTAATTCATTGTATGAATACCTATTTTGATCATTTTCAATCAATTCCACATCGGGCACGAATTCTAGCTCATTGTCACTGTCTTCTATATCTTCGCTAAAGTCATCTATTGAAGATGGTACAACTTCCATAGCCTCTGCCATTTCCACTTGTGACCTTTGTTGCCCCTCTTATTCTTCTCTTGCTCTTGAGGGGGATCGTCTCTGGACAGTGGCAGCTTCACGATCAAATGGCCCAAATTGATTTATTCTTTGCTTTTGGCCTACAAATGACTCCCACTCTACCATTGGGATTTTTACCTCGCATCGACAAAACGGCCTTTCTATTCCTTTATCATAACATTTGCAAGTACAAATGTCAAACATTTCATCATATGAAGCAAGTTTTTTAGCAAAATTTTCATTCCTTTGACGTAGAGGAACCTTGTTCAAGGAAAGAGCTGATCTGATTAATCTTTCCACTGCAGAAGAAATAGATCTTTCTTGAATGACAGGGAAAGAGAACATGGCCCAAATATCTTGAAGATCTTTGGTAACTATATTGTAGCAATCGTTCGCAGTTGCTGATCGATCCCCTTGACTTGATTTTTTCTCTTTTGAATGAAGAAATAGTGTCTGACAACGTCTGCCTTTGTAGGAATCATTGATCGGCGGAATTCAGTGGCAAAACCAAAAGCTGCATTCGAAGATGCGTTTCTGGTTGACATTTTTTCAACCTTTTTAAAAAATTAAAAATCCAGCTTTTATAGAATCATGCATGGATCATAAGTAAATCTAAAGAGCATAAATTCTTATAATTCCTGTAAAAATATATGATAATTAGAACATGAAATTTATTGGTATTGAATTTGAAATTCAACACACAGCTCAGTAAATTCATTACACATAAACGATGTTTATGTGTAATCAATTTTCTGATATAGCAAATATTTTAAGAAAATACGCGTGAAAATTTTGAGAAATCCAACATTTTGAGGTAATTGCCTGAAAATTGCACACAAGATACATTATGCAATTTTACAGGGGGTCATCTCTATGAGAAGATGCTCTAAATGGTCTCCATTTTCATTTATGAGACTATTTTCATTTTTGGGGCGGAGCCAAAAATAGGAGGGAGTATGCTAGTGGTACGGGGGGGAGCATAAACTTTCTTTTGGAGTATGTTGGTCAGGACCCCAATTCATAAGCCCCACATAGTGCCCGATCTGCCCCCAGAAATTCGACCAGGCCTAAATTGCGCAGTCCTCTAGAGAGGACCGGATCCAGTATCCGAAGGGCCGTACGGGAGGCGGAGCCATACACCACACTCCCATAATCTAATTTTGACTGTACCAGGGACACGTACAAACGGAGGAGTGTCCGCCTATCCGCGCCCCATGTCCCAGCAAATCCAGGGTACGTCTTGTAGACTCGCGCAGCCGGCGAAGGTGGGGAACCCAGATCAAACGGCTGTCGAAAACCATACCCAGGAAACGCACTGATTGAACGAGGGCCAGAGGCTGACCCCCGAGTGTAAGATTAAAGGCCGGGACGGCGCCGGATCCCCGTCTCCTCGACGGAAGGAAGGCCACACACGAAGTCTTCGGGGAAGACAGCGTAAAGCCCACCGACGACGCCCAGCGTTCAACCCGATTGACCGCGAGTTGGACTTGCCTCTCCACGAGGGGGGACTCGTCCCCGCGGCATAGACAGCCAGATCGTCGGCGTAGATGGAACAGCGCACCGAGGGCGGAAGGGCTCCCGGTAGCGCAGACATGACCAGATTGAAGCAGGAGACGCTCAAGACACACCCCTGGGGCACCCCCTCCTCCTGAACATACAGGTCAGATAGGGCCGCCCCATTACGGACGCGGAAAGTGCGACGGCAGAGGAAGTTACGAAGAAATGTGGGCAAAAAGCCCACAAAACCAAGAGACTTCAAACGGTCCATGACAACTCCCCGACGGGTCGTGTCATAGGCCTTTTGGACATCGAAAAAGACGGCCAGAACAAGATTCCGGCGGGAAAAGGCCTCCCGTACATCATGACCAAGGAGGAGAAGGGGGTCCAGAGTACCCCGAAATCGACGAAAGCCATACTGGGTCGGGGGGTATAACCCAAGCGACTCCAGTGTAAAGGAAAGTCGGACGGCCACCATCTTTTCAAGGAGCTTGCATAAGCAGCTCGTCAAGGCAATAGGCCGATAGCCCGCCACCTCCGCCGGATCCTTCCCCGGCTTAGGTATCGGGACCACAATCGCCTCCCTCCAACGGGAAGGGAACGACCCCTCAACCCACACCCGGTTGAAAAGATCCAGCAAGAAGTGTAGGGCCATCGGGTGCAGATTCCAAATAAAGTCATACGGAATGTCATCAGGGCCAGGGGCGGAAGAACGACGGGTTGCCAAGGCAGCCCGAAGTTCCCGCATCGTAAAGAGACGGTTATAGGGCTCGTTCCCAGGCGGCGGGAACGTAACATCCGACAAAGGACGATCCGCAGCTGAAGGCGAACGGGAAACCGCAGCAAAAGCACCGCCAGCCGATCGGCTACAGCAGCAGGATCCGAAAGGAAGCCGTCCCCGTCCCGAAGGACAGGGCGACTAGCAGGGACCGGCTTCCCCTCGATACTACGTACCTTCCGCCACACAGCAGCAGAAGGGGTAGACGAGGAAATGCCGGACACAAAAGCACGCCAAGAGGCCCGACGGGCCAACTTGAGAGTCCGGCGGGCGAAAGCCTTCGCCCGCCGCATCTCAATCAAGTGGTCCGCGCGCCGGGTGCGGTGGAAGCGGCGCGTTGCCCTCTTCCTCTCGCACACCGCCTGGTGACATGCTGGAGTCCACCACGGGACGCTACGCGTCCGCGGGTTACCGGAAGATCGAGGAATACAGTCCTCCGCGACGCCCATCACCACCCGCTCGAAGAACTCCAAGCTCTCATCCACAGAGCCAAAGCTCAACACCGAACGGGCAATGACGGAACGAGCTCTGAAGGATGGCCAGTCAGCCCGCGCAAGGCACCACCTCGGTCGAGACGAGACACCCGGCTGCGGTCCGACCGGCTCAAGACAGACTGGGTAATGATCACTGCCATAAGAGTCCCCCAACACCTTCCACGAAAAATCGAGTAAGGCATCGAGGGACACCAAGGAGAGATCAATACAGGTAGATGAACCCGTGGGTTCGTGGAAGTAGGTAGGTTCACCGGAATTGAGGCACGCGAAGGAAAGTTCCTCCATTAAGGAGAGCAACATACCAGCAACATTAGTCGACCGGACATCTCCCCAAGCCGGGTCGCGACTGTTAAAGTCCCCGAGGAGGAGAAACGGTCGAGGCAGTTGCAACACCAACTCGCGAACCGCGTCGCGAGAAGGAGGGTCATGAGGAGGAATATAAATCGAGCAGGCAGTGTACTGGCGATCTAAAAAGAGCCGCACAGCCACAGCCTGCAAGGAAGTACGAAGAGGCACACCTCGCGAGGTAATGAATGATGTACATAAATCGCCGCACCCCGCCGGCGTGTGCTCATCCGGGGTGCAAGGGAAACCAACATAGCCAGAGAGACGAGGGAGCCCCCGCACAGCCAGGATAGTCTCCTGGAGACAAACACAGGAAGGCCGCTCGCTCTCCAGCAGGGAGGCAAGGTTCTCCCAGTTAGCTAAAAGCCCCCTACAGTTCCAATGCAAAATGGAACTGTAAGGGGAAGTGGCATTATAAGAGCAGAGAAAACAGAGAAATAGCCACGGACCAAGCTGAGCAGCAAACTCAACGGTCCGTAACCAGGGACGGAATCGGCTTCCCCGACTCACCCCGAACGGGGGGGTAGGGGCCACCGACCCCGCAGCTGCTTCACCCGTAGTAGAACGAGAGTGGAAGTGGAACAGGGAGTTCAGAGGGGGGCTCCCCTGAGGGGGGAGAGACGAGACGGGCCCAGCCGAAACCCCCGACTCCCCACCAGAGGGGGCCGGGGAGAACCAGATGTTCGAGGGCTCGTCACCAGACAAGTGCTGACGGGGGGGGGGGGGAGGCCACCACAGGTGGGAGAGGTAGATCCAGGAGAGAGACCCAACCACTCAGTGGGAGAGGTAGATCCAGGAGAGAGACCCGACCACTCTCAGCAGGAGCCGAAGGGAGAGAGACTCCATGAAGAAGGGCCAGGCTTCTCTCGACCGGGTCCACCATGGGAACCGAGTCAGTAATCGAGGGTGTCATGGGGCGGTGTACCTCAACCGACACCCGGACACTAGTTGGGGCACCGGGAGGTGACGCCTCACCAGCCCTCCGTATAGGGGGGGGGTCCCGAGCGGATCAGGAGCGGCGCGCCGCTTCCCCTCCGGTGAAGAAGGGGAAGCAGGGCGAGCAGCGGTCATGATCGGGTCTGGAGGACTCCGACCACGGCGACGCTTCCTCCTCCCCTTCGGGGCATCACCTTCCCCACCCGAGAGACGAGTAGGCAAGGATCCAGACCCCAAGGCCGGAGAGGGAGAAGGGGCACTTGTAGGCAGGGAATCAGATGGGATGTCTGAAAGTGAGGCAGAGGGACAAGAAGGTCCCGCGGCGCCAGGAGGACCACCAACCCCCGGAACTTCCAGGGGGGGCACCACTCCGGTAGGCGCCGGGGTAGCACGGGAGGGGCCCGAGGACCCGCCAGGGCCAAGAGCCGCAGCATAGGACAACCCCCGCCGCGGCTCCCGGTCACGGACCCTATCGCGCGCCTCCCGCGCACTAAGGAATTCGGTAGTCCTTAAGGACCGCACCTCGAATTCAAACTTGAAAACGGGGCAGTCCCGAGAGGAGGAAGGGTGGGCCCCGAGCAGTTCGAGCACCGCGGGGGCTTCGTGCACGGGGTAGGGTGCGCAGGCCCACCGCAGCGGACACATAGCTTACCCTCACGGCGGCACGCAGAGCTAACATGGCCGAACCGGTTGCAGCCAAAGCAGCGAACCGGGTCAGGCACATACGGTCGCACCGAAAACTCACACGACCGGCGATCACCCACGCCCCAGAACACCTGGGCCGGAGGCACAAGGGAGTCAAAGGTCAGGAGCAGACGAGCGGACGGGGTAAGAGCACCATCCCGGCGCGACGAAAAGCGGAAGACCTTCGTTACCCCCTGGGGGGCAAGATCCTCCTGCAACTCGCCAACCGGGATTGACAGCAGACGGGAAGCGAAAATGGTGCCCTGACAGCTATTCAATTGCGGATGGGGAGTCACAGAAACTCTGCAACCCAAACATCCTGCAACTGTAGAAGGGACTCAGTCACCCCCGAAGAACGGGACTTCAAAAGAAGAGACCCATCCTTCAGAGGGCGGATATCATAACGACAGGGAACCCCCACCGTCTTAAGACGCTGAAACACCCGTTCCGAGTTGCCCGGAAGGGAGCCAGCGGAAGGGCGGAGAACAAGGAACCTGTCCACCGGACAGAAATTGACAGCAGGGACAGGTCCATGTGTAACGGTAACCGAGAGTGGGCGAGAGAACGAGGGCCGCGAAGACCCCGCCCTACGGCCACCACGAGTCCGGCCACGAGAGCCAGACGCCGCAGAGGACGAGAGGGGGCCATACGGCTTTAAGGTCAATCCAGCGGAGGCAGAGGCCGCTGAACGACCAGAAGTAGAAGTCTTATCCAAATCCAAGGGGGGCCAGAGTCGTCAACAGGAGGGGATTGAAGTTTTGAAATTGAACCCATAAACAATAGCTTTACAAAAAAGACAGCCTCGGACCCAAGGCAATGCACCATCCGCCGCTGCATCCTTCAAGGCGCAGGCCCAACGTCCCGGGTAGCCCGCCCCCCAACCTGACTGCCGTTTTAAAAACAGCAGATTGGCTCTACGGAGATTTGTCCGTTAAGGGCCTTGCAAAGACCCAATCCAGACGCAGCAGTGGTCCGGGCGCCCGTACCGTCCCCAGAGCACGGCTCAGCCACGGAGCGATGCCCCCCCCCGGCGCACAGTGCCACAAATGGGTTAAAAAACGGCCAAAAAACAAAAATAACAAATTTAAGTAAATTCTATTAAAACCATTTCCACGTCAAAATAAAACACTTCTACTTACTGATTTAAGTATTTGAAATTTTATTCTCTTACATTAATGCAAGAAAAATCTACGAAATAATATACATTGTCTTAAAATATCTTGGAGGGGACAAAATATGTTTGTTCTAACGACTTACTTGAAGTTACTATATCACAAAAAATTGTCTGTAGTTTCATGTTCTGCTTAGTTCTATTGAAAGAATAAACAGTTTAGAACATTTTCATGCATATTTTTTTATTGAAAACTAAAAAGATAGCATTAATTAAAAAAACTATGGCAATATCATAGATTACAGATTAAATTGTTATCTAGAAAATGTGTAAAATTAGCAAAACAAAAAATGGGGGATTTTGGGGAATGTAATTTTTGTGTTAAACATTAATGCAACCTTTAAGTAAATCAAAGAAAACTTTTTTGCGACTATTTGCGACTTTGCGTGTTAGAACATGTTTTTCATGTATTAACTAACTAAGTCTGCAAGAGGAGTGATGCGTGATTCCCAGTTACACCACTCATAAAGTTAGAGTAGGAGAAAATACTGAAGTTGAAATTGCCATGAAATACGAGTTATCTCTAACTATGCTTGATGGAAAGGCTATCAATGCAATTACAGATACTACTTCAACACAGTCATGTAATTTATGTTTAGCAAAACTATCCCAAATGAATGACATTGATTTTCTCTTGAAAAAAGAAATAATTAATACTGATTGCTGTTGAATATGGTCTCTCAATATTGCATTGCTGGATTAGATTTTTTGAATTTATCTTACATATTGGATATAAATTAGAAACTAAAAAATGGATGGCTAGAACTGAAGAGGAAAAGAAGTGTGTGCAAGCCAGAAAAAAACAGATCAACTGGGATTTCAGAAAACGACTTCATTTACTGGTGGATCATCCGAAAGCAGGGGCTGGAAACACAAATGATGGAAACACAGCAAGAAGAGCTTTCCAAAATGCAGAGATATTTTCCGAAATCACAGGTGTGAACAAGAAAGTAATTGATATGCTCTATTGTATCTTGCAGGTTCTCAGTTGTCAAAACCAAGTTGACATTGCAAAATTTGAATCTTATTGTCGAAAAGCTGCTACGACTATTGTAAATTTATATCCATGATATAAAATTCCTGCTTCAGTACACAAAGTACTTCTACATGGAGGTTTGGTGATGAAAAATCATCTATATCCAATTGGTTCTTATTCAGAAGAATGCCAAGAATGTCTACATAAAGTAATAAGAAATGTTCGTCTCCATCATTCCAGAAAAACATCTCGACTGAATACTATGCAAGATCAAATTCATTATCTTTTAGTATCAAGCGATCCAGTCATTGGTACAGTTCGAAAAAAGAATAGAAACCCCAAATTGAGAGAGATGTCAGAAGAGGCACGTTCACTTTTAAAAGAGTGAAATATTAGAGAATTTAAATATTAGTTCTGATGAGGAAGATATGTTCTAAATATGAAGTTTTTGTAATTTTGTTTACACTATTTACACTTTTTTTCATATCAGTTGTCACACTTATTTTGGGGGAATTAATTTCATAAACTTTAAGAGGTATTACGATGTTTTTTATTTACCCCCTTCTGATATAGTAGCAGGTTATCAAATAATGTTTTAAACAATAGATGTGTATAGCGATTAAAATGAAACCATACTTATTTTAGTATGTCATTTGACAAAATCTGCAAAACATAGGCCTAATTAACAATTATCTGTTTAGTATATTTTTAGTAATTTGAGAAACTTAAGAAACTACAGTAGGTCATAACCTATTGATTTGGAATATTATTATTATTTATAGAAAAATCACTCAATATGTCACCATTACATATATACAAAAGGTACTAAACATAATTTTTTATTAAAATAAATCATAATTAAACATTTCAACTACATAAAACTAAGTACAATTGAAAAAAATAATTTTGGCCGTTTTTAACCCATTTGTGGCACTGTGCGGCGGGTGCACCCGATGACCCCAAGACTGCAAAATACAAACAGAGGGGGGGGGGGATACTACAATTGACAGAGGCACAAGACCGAGTCAAGACAAAAAAAAATTTCGGGAGAGACGGAAAAAAAGGGGAGCAAAAAGAAAAGGAAGGGGGGGGACGCAACTAGCTAACTCTTCGCCCACACCCCGCGATGAGTTGAGGAAACCCCAACAACCCACGAGGTGTACGAGCCCCCTCGGCCCGGCAAGCCGGAGTACCTAATCGAGGGGGTATATATATATATATATATATATGAAAAGAAGGATCAACACAACGGCAAACATTTTCATTTATTTGTACATCAGACGTTTCGACAAATCTTTTGTCATCATCAGTGAGTTAAGTCTTAAAACCTTAAAACAAAATTGAAAAGTGACCATCCAGTGTTCCCTTAGACTTTGCCAAGTATGGAGGTGGATGTAAACATTGTGTATTTACCTATTGAGGTAATTTAATTTTAGTTTTTATAGTGATGAAATTTAATTTAATTTTAGTTTTTATAGTGATGAAATTTAAATGATTTTAATTTTGTATTGATGCAATTTTCATTTTGCTTTAAGGTTTTAATTTTAATGGTTTTAATATTGTATTGATGTAACTTTCACTTTTCAATTTTGTTTTAAGGTTTTAAGACTTAACTCACTGATGATGACAAAAGATTTGTCGAAACGTCTGATGTACAAATAAATGAAAATGTTTGCCGTTGTGTTGATCCTTCTTTTCATCTGTAAGCTCCGGTTCCCTAAGGAGAAGTCAATGGCTTTGATATATATATATATATATATATATATATATATATATATATTATATAATATATATATATATATATATATATATATACCTTAACTCAATATATACAAGGAATGCCGCATCAATCAGCCTTACAATTTCCTAACAGTAAGAGAGGCACTCGGGACGTGACTTAGACTAGTGGGTGACGAATCTTCCTGTATTGTACAATTTACTTCAGTCTCCATATTAACATCAATCTACGGTTACTGTTTTAATTTAATAATACTTCACTATAGTAAAGTTAAATATAACAATGAAAAAGATCACGTTTTAAACTTACTAAGTTCCTTTGACAGCAAGGAAAACAAACCTCAAAATGCATCCCAAACTAAAACAACTTTAGACTGTTTAGGGAAATTAAAAACGTAGAAAGTCAATTTACTGTTAACAAAATGTATATGAAAACAACAAAACCCATCTCTTCTTCGGTAAGAATCGCAATCATAACGACGACAAAGATTTAAGAGGGATCTCAATGAACAACTTATCTTAGTAAACTTTTAGAGGAATGTGAAACCAAAATGATCGACTAATAAATCTATGAGGAGAGCCAGAAACTGGCATAGTGCTCAGGCCAACCAATGCGGCCCATTGAGTTAACTCTCAAATTATTATTATTATTATTACCAACACCATCAGAAGTCGAACCACCAACCTCAATGCCTACACTTCGCTTACGGGGAAACGGTGTTACCCATTGAGCCACGGGCACTGGCTAATGATTGATTAAAAGTCAAAGTTTAAACGCAATAAGATAACTTTAACCGATACTAAAAAAATATTTAGGAAATATAAAAATATAAATATACTTTAGAATTATGTTTTTAAAACGATACAACTTAAAATAAAGGCACCTCCACGAGCCGTTATTTATTCCTAACATCCTGAAACAGAACAATTCACATTTCAAACATTATTTTTTTAACTTTTACAATTAGAAAAATTGGTAGTAAACCTTTCCTCATCTTCGTTGTATACTCGCTTCCTTCCCGGTTTCAAAGCAGGAAGTGCATTTATCGTTCTTAGGGGCGACTCAACAGAAGTGTTGCAGAGCGACTCAATAAACGGGTCTGTCTCTGAAAGCGATGGCGGAAATTGCTCTGCGGTGCCCGGAATACTCCCTCGTCACTTTACCAGTCGAGATGCACCAAAGTCGCGCGGTGCTATCGGATGAACCTAAAGCAATAAGGAGCTCTATGGTTATTTGCCTTCGTTTTGACCAAACCCGATTCTTTCATACTAAAAAAAAAGGACGCGAAGGAATTGTTTAAAGCAGTGGTCCAAACCTTTTTTCGCCCATGAGCCACTTTAAAAGTTCAAAATACGTTTAAAAAAATATCGACAAAGTAGGCCTACCTCTAATGGTAAACCTCGCATTACATATTGTTTCCCACCTTCTTAAAGTCCGGAGTACAGACAGTCATCGCAATTCTCACGCAACCCCCCCCGGAAATAATTTTGGCGCAAAATTGAAATTTCATTTAAGTATTTTGCGCTAATTTATTATTTATTATTGAGGTATCGTGAGCCATTTGAAACAGCTCGACGAGCAATGTGTTGTTGCGTACGAGTCACGGGTTGGGGACCAAGAGAAAACAAAAATTCTGTTTAAGCAATTCAATATTTCTATACAATTAGCTTAAAACAGGAGGGATGTCGCATCCCAAATAATCCCAATGTACATGAATCCTAATACCAATCTACGTGAAACCTACAATATATACACCTTTGGTAACCTTTGGTTTGCTTTCATCCGAATTGTTCATTCTGACGAAGGTCAAGCTTTTCACTCTACTTTAGACCTACAATTTAACGTGGAATCCGAACCACGCCCCATCAGCAGCCCAGCGTTTTAACCACTAGGCTACCCAGGGTACCCATTTATCTACCAACCACTTTTTTTTATTGTGTGGAAGGATGAACGGCTGGGTTTTACTGCGCGCCGCCTGCCGTTACCGGGTCTCGATCACGGGGCCGATGGATTCGTAGTCAGCGACGCTAACCACTACACCACCGATATATATGGAACAGGAAACTCTTCTGGCAAAATTAAATCCACTATAGTCCGAATAAGTAATGGTAAATGACAAACACTATAGTTTTTTCTTTTTCATGATGTTAGCCCGACGTGGGCAAGGCAACGGGGTACTCGCAAAGAGGCCCCAAAAATATAGCTTCCCTCACCAGCTATCTGCAAAGCAGATAGGATCCAGCTTTGGGACAGGATCTAGGGGTTACAGCTACACCTAGCCTACTATATCCAGAACCTCAATATAAGCAAAAGACTCGCTGCATTCGCGCCAGATTGAATACATCAAAGAAAAAGGGGTAACTATTATATTTTTAGCCAAAAACGAAAACTTAAACCTCAACTGGCAAAATTGAGCATCCACTTTTCAAGGCACATAATATGTCCGTTTCATGGCACGGTCTGTGTGTATCATGAAAAAACCTCAGGGGACCATTCTGAGTTCTTTGAATACACGAAAGGCCTTGGAATCGTTTTTCTTTTTCCTTGTGGGTTTGCAGCATTCATTCATTTCACGTGTTTTATTGTGAAATTCATCCCATATATATATATATATATATATTATATATATATATATATATATATATATATATGAATAGAAACGACATAAGTGTTAAGGAACGTTTCTGCACACGAGGAGGAGAGATAACGAATAATGAAAAATGAGGCGGTTCGCCTCATTTTTCATTATTCGTTATCTCTCCTCCTCGTGTGCAGAAACGTTCCTTAGCACTTATGTCGTTTCTATTCATTTATATACTGCGCGGTCATTGCAGTTATATGCATATATTATAATATATATATATATATATATATATATATATATATATATATATATATATATACACCGGGTGCGGCATAAGTCGGTTTACCCAGAATAATGGAATCACCTTGTGAATAAAATATTTATTACAGAAATTGTTCAAAGTGTCCTCCATCATGTTCAATACACACGTTGCATCTTTGAACCACTGAACAATAAATAGGGCAGGGTTGGCACCAAAGTGGGTGACCCGGTTTTCCCCATCTGTTTTTTTTTTTAAAACCACTTGAAAAAACCCGCTATTTTGCCCTCTTAACTGGGTTTTTTCAAATATTGCTTTTAATCACAAATATTCAGGTTAATTTGAGCTTAACTATACATAAAACATTTAGTTATTTATAAATAATTACCAATAAATTAAAATAATTCGTGAATTCATACACTGCGCATTGGAATATTTTAATATAATGCTTTAATGGCTAAAAACTTAAGAATTGAATATAGTATCTTCTTCTTCTTCTTCCGCAGCTTATTATCCCATCTTTACATGGGGTCGCTGTTTTTGGTTCGTCTTCTCCACTCTCCTCTGTCGTATACCACGTCCTCCTCCAAGTCCTTCTCCCTGATGTCCGCCACCACACAGTCCCTCCATCTCGTCTTCGGTCTTCCTCTTCTTCTCCGTCCCGGCAACTCCATCTCCAGCATCTCTTCTCCTGACGTGTCCATACCACCTCAGCCTGGCCTCCTGCACCTTCTTAGATGCTTCCTCCACCTTCACTGTTCCTCTTATATGCTCATTTCTGACCCTATCCCTCCTCGTTGACTAAATCGCTCTTATTCTACAGATGAGGAGGTGGAGTTGTGTCCAGTAGTTCAAAGAAAAGGACACACATACTCAGAGGAGTAACACTTTAATATTTGAATTGTTAATACATTACTTTCATTGTGTTATTGTTGTTGCAGGTGGTGGTGCATATATGCCCAAAGACAGGCTCGCATATATAAATAAGATAGAGATTAAATTGAATAAATAAACAAGATAATAAAGACCCTTTCTAAACAAGGGGGAAAACTGAATAATAAGAACCAAAAACAAAGAAGAATCAAAAGAAGCGCAAGATCATCTATTGCAAAGAAGAGCTAAAGCATTATTTCTAAGGGGTACCTAGACCGTGGTATTTAGGGGATAGCCGGCTGTTCTGGGTATTCACGGGGTGGGGGTACTTTCTTAAATACTGGCGAGAATAAAACGAGGAACATCTTAAATAAATTGAAGGTGAGAAATTATTCTACTTTTTATCACTGGTAGCAGAGCGTGGTTCGAATTCGACAACATGAGCAATAAAGACAGTGGAGACTGGAGGATGAGAAGAGGATGTCCACATTTCAACGGGAAGCAAGAAGAATTTAGAAGTTGGAGAGGGAGAGTAGAGGATTGGTTGATCGTGTGCGAAGAAGTGGTATACCCTGGTTTGGAAATAAGGATGAATTTAGGAGGGAAGGCATGGGAGGTGACCGAAGATATTAGTCGAGGAAGTCTTAAAGAAGAAGGCGGTGCAGCAATTATTTTGTCAGTTCTGGATAAAGTGTATAAAAAGGAGACTTTGATGGAGAATTATGAAAATATGAAGAAGTATCTCAAGATCAAGAGGGAAGTGGGTGAAACGATGAAGGACTACATTTTCCGGTATGAAAAAAACGCGAAGGACTGTAAAACAACTTTAGGTAGAGAGATGTTTGAAGGAGAAGTGAAGGGATTTCATGTGCTAGAACAAGCGAGCCTGTCTGAACAACAAAAACAATTAGTTTTATCAGCATGTGGAAAGGAGGAGATGAAATATGAAACGGTGACACGAATAATGAGGAGGATATTGAAACCTTGGAGGAGGAAGCAAAAGGAGAGGATTGGTTGGAACATGACCAGATGAATCGTGGATATGGTGGAGGAAGAGGATTAAACAATAGAGGTGGAGGTCGATGGAGAGGAAATTGGAGCAGGAAAGGAGCCGGAAGAGAAACCGATGAACCAACAGGGAAAGGTAACATGATGTACAATCTGCAAATCCGAATGGCATTGGGCCTATGATTGTCCAAAGCATTATAAAAACAAAGGGATGGTTAGTCGATCTGATAATGATAAAGAGAAGAACACGAGGAACAGGAGGAGGAGAAAGAAGAGAAGATTTACGTGAGTGGGGTCATAACTGAGGAAGAAGAATGGGAGAATTGAAGCTATTTTAGACACTGGATGCAAATCAACAGTATGTGGAGAACTATGACTATCAAAGATAGTGATGGAGTTGGATAAGGAGGAGCTTAATGAGAATGAGGGCAAAGACTGTAACATCAAAAAAAGGTCTTTACCTTTGGGAAGACGAGCTTCCCATCAAGAGGCATCATGGAAATTCCTGTCAATATAGGAGGACAAAAAGTGTATATAAAAACGGAAATACTGAAAGGAGATGTGCCCTGGTTAATAGGGAAGGAAACTATGTGTAAAATGGATATGAAGTATGCATGAAGGAGGAAAAGGTGGTGATAGGAGATATGAATAACGTAGAAGTGACGCTTAAAGAAGATAGAAGAGGACACCTGAGAATTGGTTTGATACCACAAAGGAGAAGAGAAGAAGTGTGGACAGAAGGAGGAAAGAAAAGGAGATAAGGAGATTAGTGCAGCCATAAGAAAGTTACATCTACAATTCGGACACGCTAGTGGAGAGAGAATTTGGAGGTTGACGGAGGATGCTGGATGGAGTGAGGGACTGGAGGAAGAGCAGAAAAAGAAGATGAAAAACAGATTATTGGAACAACTAACTGAGTGCGATATTTGTAAGAGATATAAGAAGAATCCACCAAAGCCAGTAGTGGGTTTGAGTTGGAGTAAACAATTTAATGAGGTGGTAGCCCTTGATCTGGGAGAACTTGAGGGACGAAGATTCTTAGTAATGGTAGATATGGCGACAAGATATTGTCAAGCCAGGTGGATAAAGGACAAGACACCAGAGACTGTGATGAATGGAATGATGGAGGGATGGTTGACTATTTTCGGAACACCGGCAAAAATACTGACTGACAATGGAGGTGAATTTCAAAACGAAAAAATGAGAATTATGTGTGAAAAATGGCAGATAAAAATGATGACTACACCAGCAGAAAGTCCATGGAGCAATGGACTGTGTGAAAAGACTGTCGGATTACTGAAGGAGAGTTTGAGGAAGATGGCGGAAGAAGTAAACATTAAGATTGCTCTAGGATGGGTGGTGTTGGCAAAGAATTGTCTGAGTAATTATGGTGGTTTTTCGCCAAACCAATTAGTGTTTGGGCATAATCCGATACACCCGAACCTTCTGAATGATGGCTTCAGCATTGGTGGTGTTGTAGAAGGAAATGAAGAACAGATGGTGAGGGAAAATCTACAAGCGATGCATAAGGCAAGAGAAATATTCATTAAGAATGAATCTTGTTTAAAAATAAGGACTGCTCTGAGGAAAAATATAAGGGTACATAAGATAGAAGATGTGATTATCAATGATGAGGTCTACTACAAAAGAGAAAATGAAAAAGAGTGGAGAGGACCAGCAAAGGTAATTGGCGTAGATGGGAAAACTGTGATTGTGAAGCATGGGGATTCATTAAGGCAAGTGGCGCGAGTGCATATCACTCGGATTCAAGGAACAAATGAAGTCATGAGAAGAGAGAGAAAGAGGTAATGAAAAGGAAGAGGAGATCGATAACAACAACTTTGACAGAGAAGAAAGGGACATGGTTATGGTGAGAAGAGATGGAGGAGATCCAGTGTGTGATGATGATGAGGCGATGGAAGATGAAGAGGAATCAGAAGATGAGGAAGATGAACGTGAGGAGGAGGTAGAGAGAGAGATTATACCTAAGTTGAAAAAAGGAGATAGAGTCAGGGCCCGGCATAAGGAAACAGGCGAACGAGAAGAATGGAAGATTTTGGGTTTAGCCGGAAAAAGATTGAGTAAAAAAAGATTGGATTGATTTGAGAGAGTACGAAGAGATAAGGAAGATAGATGACGAGGAGGAAGTCCTGCTCGGTTTTGAGGATGAAAAGGTAGAGGAAGCCAAACGAAAGGAATTACAAAGCTGGCTAGATAACGAAGTGTATGAAGAAGTAGAAGATGTTGGTCAGAAAAGTGTGTCCACAAGGTGGGTGGTGACTGAAAAAGTGAAAGCAGGTAAAAGATTTGTAAAGCAAGATTGGTGGCGAGAGGATTCGAGGAAGAAATGGAAGACTGGGAAAAAGATGCACCCACTTGTAACCCAGAAACTTTAAAATTGTGTCTATGCATAATTAATCAGAAGGGATGGAAGTGTCATACTTTAGATATTGCAACTGCATATTTACAAGGAGAAAGAATACAGAGAGTAGTGTATGTCAAACCACCCAGTGAAGTAGAAAGTGGTGTTCTATGGCAGTTGAAGAAAGCAGTTTACGGACTTAAAGATGCGGCAAAAGCATGGTATATGAAGGTGGTGAAGGTGGTGGTGGAGCTTGGAGGAGTTAAAAGCAAACTGGAACCAAACATGTTTTATTGGAAAGATGATCAAGGAAGTGTAAGTGGAGTCCTATGTGCACATGTAGACGATTTTTGTTACGGAGGAGATGATAATTTTCTTAAGACAGTTATTACGAAGATGAAAGAAAAATTGAAGGTGGGAGATCAAGGAAGGCAGAATTTCAAGTATATAGGAGTTCACGTAAGACAACAAGAAAAGAGAATACTCATTGAGCAAAGGAAATACATCGAGAGTATACAAGAACCCGAAGGGAAGCTTTATCAAGGTCTTAGAGTCCTAAAAAGGAAAGAGTTGACTCTCTATCGATCAATTGTGGGACAACTGAATTGGATATCACAACATATCTTACCCGAAATAGCTTATGATGTAAGTGATCTAAGTAGAGCGTTTAAAGAGGGAAACACAGGATATGAGAAAATTAATAAAAATCGTGAAGAAGGCAAAAAGATCAAGGGGAGAAATCGTCCTAGAAAAATTGGATGAAGAGAAAATATTTTGGGAAATATATGCAGATGCCTCGTTTGGAAATGTGGAGAACGAACAAACTCAAATCGGATACATAATATCATTAGCAGATGATATGGGAAGAAAATGTCCAATATGGTGGAAGTCGAGGAAGGCAAAAAGAGTGGCAAAAGCTACAATTGAAGCTGAGGCACTGAGTGTTGGAGAGGCTATTGAGGGAGGAATTTACTACAATCAACTATGGAAGGAGATAGTGGGGGGCAGAAAGATTGAAATAAGAGTGAAAACTGACAGCAAAACACTAATGAAGGCGATAAAATCAAACACTGGTGTCAGTAGTAAACGGCTGAGAATTGATATAGCTGCAATTAAAGAAACTTTGGAGAGTGGTGAAGTGACAGAGGTGGAGTGGGTGCGAGGTCTGGAGCAGGTGGCGGATGTGTTGACCAAGAGAGGAGTGCCGAAGAAAATATAAGAAGATACGTGGGAGGAGAGAGTTTGAAAAAAAACTGAAGGAGGAAGAGAAGAGGATAAGAGTGACTAAATCGCTCTTATTCTACAGATGAGGAGGTGGAGTTGTGTCCAGTAGTTCAAAGAAAAGGACACACATACTCAGGGGAGTAACACTTTAATATTTGAATTGTTAATACATTACTTTCATTGTGTTATTGTTGTTACAGGTGTGGTGCATATATGCCCAAAGACAGGCTCGCATATATAAATAAGATAGAGATTAAATTGAATAAATAAACGAGATAATAAAGACCCTTTCTAAACAAGGGGGAAAACTGAATAATAAGAACCAAAAACAAAGAAGAATCAAAAGAAGCGCAAGATCATCTATTGCAAAGAAGAGCTAAAGCATTATTTCTAAGGGGTACCTAGACCGTGGTATTTAGGGGATAGCCGGCTGTTCTGGGTATTCACGGGGTGGGGGTACTTTCTTAAATACTGGCGAGAATAAAACGAGGAACATCTTAAATAAATTGAAGGTGAGAAATTATTCTACTTTTTATCACTCGTCACTCCACACATCCATCTCAACATCTTCATTTCAGCCACATCGATTTTTCTTTCATTGCTCTTCTTCATTGGCACAGTCTCCATTCCATACAACATTGCCGGCCTCACCACTGTTTTGAATACCTTTCCCTTCAGTTTCACTGGGACCCTCTTATCACAGAGCACCCCTGATACGTCTCTCCAGTTCTTCCACCCGACTGTATTCTACAGTTTATCTCTCTCTCTGCTCCCCCTCTGCATCCACTGGACCCCAAGTATTTAAAATACTCCACCGTCTTAACACGCTCTCCACTCAATGTCACTTCCCCTCCTCGATCCTGCTGCACATCACATCTCATAATTCGGTCTTCTTTCGGCTAATTCTCATCCCCCTACTTTCCAACGCCTCTCTCCAATTTTCCAACTGCTGCTCCACCTCCTCTTTCGTCTCCCCACTCAACACAACATCGTCTGCATACATCATGCACCACGGCGCCTCCCCTCTAATCCTGTCCGTCAACACATCGAATACCACATTGAAAAGGAAGGGGCTCAGAGCTGATCCTTGGTGCAGACCAACTTCCACCGCAAAGCTCTCTGACACACCCACGCTACTCCTCACCTTAGTTGTTACTCCCCTGTACATCCCCTTGATCAGTTTAACATACTCCTCCGGTACCATCTTTTCCCATAAGCATCTCCAAACTTCCTGCTGTGGTATCCTATCATATGCCTTCTCCAAGTCAATAAAAACCATGTGCAACGCCTTCTGCCCCTCTCTGTATCTCTCTGCCAACTGTTTCAATGCAAAAACTGCATCTGTCGTTCTCCTTCCCGGCATAAATCCAAACTGTTCCACTGACACTTCCGCTTCGTCTCTCAACCTACTCTCCACTATTCGCTCCCATATCTTCATTGTATGTGATATTAGCTTGATCCCTCTATAATTCGTGCAATCTTGTACATCTCCCTTCTCTTTGAATATAGGCACTATGATGCTGGTCCGCCACTCATCCGGAATCACCTCCTGGTCAAACAACTTCTGCATTAGATCCCACACCAGATCCACCCCCTCATCTCCCAGTGCCTTCCATGCCTCGGCTGGTATCTCGTCTGGGCCAGTCGCTGTTATTTTTCATCCTATTCAGAGCACGACTCACTTCCATCCTCCCCACTTGTTCTGTCATAGCTACATTTGGTAATCCATCCTCATAGAAAGATCTTGGGTTTTCTTTATTTAATAATTCCTCAAAATATTCCTTCCATCTATCCTTTATCTCCATCTCTTTGCAGCACCGCCCCCTCCCTTCCCTTAATTTGTTTTACCTGTGTAAAGTCTTTTGTCGCTCTATTTCTGCTCTTAGCCAATCTGTATATCTTCTTTTGTCCTTCACGATCCTCTAAATCCTCATACATCTGCTGATATGCCTCCGCCTTTGCTCTCGCCACTGCTCTCTTTGCCTGTTTCTTTGCTTCTTTATATACCACCTTACACTCTTCACTCCTCGATTCTTCCCATAACTTCTTAGTTTCTCTTATTTCGTAGTGCTCTTTGGATCTCATCACTCCACCACCATCCTTCCTTATCTTCCCACACTTTACCTGATGTTTCCCCCAATATGTCTCTACCTGCCGTTCTCATGACATTCGCATTATGTACCCACCAATCCTGTACATTCTGTTCATCAACATGGATTTCACTCAACACTCTCTCTCTAAATTCCCGTTTCTTCCCCTCCTCTCTCTGTTTGTACCACCTAATTCTCCTCACTGTTGTTCCTCGGGTCTTTCTTCCTCTTTTCAACATCACATCCATGACTACCAACCGTTGTGGCGGCGTCACATGGTCTCCTGGAATAGTATATATAGTATAGTAGTAGTATAGAATAGTAGTATCAGTTTTCTGAAAACTATTATACATTACCAAAGATAATTTTATTTTAATAATAAGCCACATATCCAGCTTCATTAGCACAACAAAAATAAGAAGTTTTACTTCATTTTAAGCCATTCAATCACTCATTTTTTACAAAATAATTGTTGTTTCATTAAACACGTTTTAATCTTATATTTTAAGGTACTTTAAGGTAGCTACTTTACTTTTACTTTATAATAATTTGTACATCCCAGAACTACACCCATGAGTATGCACACAACATTCTTTCTACTCAGATTCTCTATAATTATATATATATATATATTGAGTTCAGGTCCAACAGTGTAACAAGTTTGAACAGGTCCAACAGTGTAACAAGTTTGAACAGGTCCAACACTGTAACAGCCCAATGGCTGATGTCTTTTCTTCCTGTTGAATATAGTTAGTAAAAAACAATCATCATGCACATTATAAGCATATATAATCTTATATTAAGAAGCTATTATGATATTTTATTTGGAAAAACCCAGTTTAAGTTTAATAATTTTTAAAAATAATGATTGATTTTCACTTACTATGATCAACAGAGAGTGTATCAATCATCATTAACATTTATAGAGCATATAATTTTATTATTTGCTTTTATACTATTATATGATACAATTTCGAAAAAAAACCAGTTTTGCCCAGATTTTTTAATGAAAAAACCCGGGTGGGTTGGGTTTTTGAAAAAGTGGTTTTTTTTGCCAACCCTGAAATAGGGAAGCACAGTTCTTTTATTATTCAACGTCTCGAACTCTTGGCATATCAAAGTCATCGTGTGATCGAAGTCCCGAGGTTTCTGGCCGTTGACTATCTTTGATTATACCTCACATTGAGAAACTGGAGAACCAGGGGAGGTCTCCTCGACCCTACCTACGCTTAATACCCCCCCGACCAGCAGATGCCCTCGAAAGAGAGAATGCGGCGTGGGGGCGTTCGGGCCAAAGAAAGTCGAGGGGAAACACATGGAGACTGCTGAGACCGACGCTGTGGAGAGCGGAACTGGGCCGGAGTGAGCGAAGAAGGAACTCGGGAAAGAGACGAGGCAGGTGGTGGTTTCCGTAAACGGTCAGGTTGCGAACGAGAAACACGAAGAATGTCAGTGAATGCGACACGTTCTCGAACAAAACTAGCGGGGACCTGAGCTCGAACCTCAGGAAAAATTGTGCGCTCCTTGGTCTTGAGAGTAACAACTTCAAATTCGAACTTATAAACTTATAAATTACCACCGCAGTTAATACAAGAAAGGCTGTTAGAACATGACACACCATGTAAATCCTGGCCACAATGAACGCAGACACGAGTAGACCGGTGACAACGGGAACCAGTTTGCCGAATGTCTGGCAATTAAAACAACGGGTAGGTGGAGGAACATAATGCCGTACATCAAAACGAAGCCAAGCATACCAGACATGTGCTGGAGGCGACAGCTGGTCAAAGGTCAAGCGTAGGCGCGGGGTGGGCTGAAGACAGCCGTTAACACGGATCGTAAAACAATGTACAGAAGACACCTTCCACTCTACAAAACAGGAGCGGAGGTCCTCCTCCGAGACGTCTAAGAGTCGAATGGCATAGATCGTACCTTGGCAAGAGTTCATCTTCGAATCGAGGACGCAAGAGACCGGACAATCGCCCAAGCTGGAGATCGTAGCCAGGGCACTACTCTGCACTAGCGTAGCTATAGGGGGGCGGAGGGGGCGGTCCGCCCCGGGCGGCACTTTTGGTCTACTGCAATGAAAAAAAAAAAAGTTTTTTTTTTATGTCGGGACAGTAGAAGGATACAAGACGCCAGACACAATTTTATTTTTCCACGAAAACTGCTTACTTCGTTAATTTCCGACAATGGTAAGGATTGTGTTCCCTTGAAGATGGCCTTATTGACCATCATACCTATTTAAGCGCTTAGTTGTGCTTAATTAATAATAGCATTGGTATAAATGCATTTATTTCATTAAAAAGGGAAATAACCCATAAAGTTCTGTAAATACGTTATAATCTATAAATATACGTTTAATATTTATAAATAATCAATATCAAAACTAATATGCTGGTATTAATTGTAAAGTAAGCACACCGGACAAAAAATTAGTCACCCCTCTCAGAATGTACCTAATAACGTGTGACGGCGCCTCTGGCCTTGATAACCGCACGAATCCGGCGAGGCAGAGACTCTACGAGGTTGTGCATGTACTGAACATCGATTTGCTGCCACTCGTTCATCAGCCGGTCCCGAAGTTCCGCCAGAGTCCTGCGCTTCACTTTCTGTTTCCAGCCTGAACAACACCTTCGACGCATTCAGGATTAAAGGCTTCATTGGACCTGCGATGTACTCGTCGCCTCCCATCATTGGAGAACAAACAAAAACGGGACTCATCGGACCAAATTACACGTTTCCAATCTGCCGCAGTCCAGTTTTTCTGCCTCTGAGCCCATTTATAACGTGCCAATTTGTGACTTGCTGTTAACAGCGGCCTCTTCCGTGGTACCCTGCTCCAGATGTCCATCGCATGCAGTTCTCGTCGCAATGTCCGTTCGGAAATTGGTCGCTGGAGAACCTCATTGGTTTCTTGGAGCAATTGTTCTCTGGTTTGAAAACGATTTGCAGTTACAAGACGAGAAACAAGGCGGCGGCCCCTATTGTCGAGAATTGTTTTCCGGCCACAGTTACGCCGTCGATTGTCAGTTGATTGCGAACTACACCACTCTTTGTAAACTCGCTGGACAGTACGCGTTGACACACCAACAAATTGGGCTACTTCAGACATTGTGTCCGTGGGCTCTGCCAAACACGATGGCTCCTTTTTGCCACTGAGTAACGTCTGCCTCACGACCCATTTTGCAGACTATATCCAACACACACTTTGTTCTTCACCACCTCACGAAACAGATCTGATCCTGTGTGCTACGTCACCGCTACTTGTCACTTACCAATGCTACATCAGCGCCCTCTGTGTGACCTTGAACTTCCTACTATCGGTGCTATTAGGGGTGACTAATTTTTTGTCCGGTGTGCTTATAATCTTCGTAACTCGGTTCCAAATATTGTAATACTGCTGCGGATTTTTCTCACAATTGCTGTTAGTGTTGCTAGCTGTGAGAGGAGTTTTTCTAAACTAAAACTGATAAAGAATTACCTAAGATCTACTATGAGCACCTTGCGGTTGAGAAATCTTGCCATACTGTCTATAGAACAACAATTGACAGACGAAATAGACTTCGACAATGTCATCGAAGATTTTGCTAACAGAAAAGCAAGAAAAATAACTGTGTAGAATGTTGTAGTTAATTTTTTCACTTCAGAAGTAAACATGTTGTCCTAATATTTTTCACAGGTTTTTTTTCTATACGTCGTTTGCACTTTTTGTTTAAGTATGTTTGTTATTTGTATTGTGTTGTGTTGTGTTGTGTTTCAGGGGGGCGGCAAACTCAAGGACCGCCCCGGGCGGCACAAACTCTAGCTACGCCACTGCTCCTCTGTTCCGGATATCGAGATTTGACGAGTAAAGACCCATCACGGAGCTCTGAAATATCCTCCCGAAAGACCTGGGCAGAAGCCGCAAGACTGCGAAAGACCGCAACACGGTGGGAAAGCAAAGAACGAGAGGTGGTCGGTTTAATAATAAAAAAGGCGACAGGGGAAGTCGAGAGGAACGGAAATGTTGACGCCACGGAAACGGGCTTCCAAGACCGACGGGTTCGGCGGTGTTCATGGGGAGGAGAAAGGGTACTCTGAGCGAAGAACCCTGAGGAAACCCCTGAGGAGCTTAAGGTTCCAAAGTAGCAATAGTAGACGTACGAGGGCGAGAATCAACCATCTTAGTGGAAGATACCGACAAAAGAGATTGAAGGGAAAGTAGTGTGGACAGGACCATTCCCCGAAGAAACAACAGGGGCTAGAAAAGAGAGAGAAGTATCCAAAACCGTCTGAGAATTAGAAGCAGGGGTCGTAAGCCGAGGAGCAGCAGCCATAGCAAAAACAAAAAGCAGCTTCATCCCCCGCGCGCATCCAACCACCACCGACTCCAACAAGGGTGGGGGTACACTCGGTCCCACCGCCAACAGACGTCACGCATGGGAGATACACCCATACCCAGTCCCCGTGCCTAAAAGGCAACCACTCTTATCCAACCTGTGGTGAGAGTTGGCAGGGACAGGGCTTGGGTCTGGTTTAAGGGCGACAAGGGTGAAACACAACTCTCACCAAAGGTCCGAGGAAAAGGTCAAATCAAGGTTAAAAAAAAAAGCCAGAAGTAGGGGGGGGGGAGAAGGAGAAAGAAAGAAAGAAACAAACAAGCAGGAAAAAAGCCAGGTTCAATGGTCCACAAGGCAGAGACTCCTTACATCAGAGGAAGATGCATTTCCACATTGGCCATAGAGGGACGCGCCCCATAGCTCCGAACAAAGCAAAGGGGATATATATATATATTAGGTCATCCCATAAGTAATGCCACATTTTTTAATTTTCTTTTTTTTTCCATTTTTATCATTATTTTACGGATAGAAATCAAACAACTCTTTGAAGTTATTTATATTTAAATAAATATTTATTTAAATATAAATAACTTCAGAGAGTTGTTTGATTTCTATCCGTAAAATAATGATAAAAATGGAAAAAAAAAAAAAAAAATTTAAAAATGCGGCATTACTTATGGGATGACCTAATATATATATATATATTAGGGTGCATCAGCCTATAAGGGGTGAAATTTCGAACTTCGGATATTGATTCGGCCCTATGATATTATGGTTACAGTCCCCAACAAACCTTCAGTGTCCACATTTCAAGCTGTTCTGACAATATTTAGTGGGTCCACCTCGAAGATGAAAATTTTACAATTGTGGAATTTTTATGGTTTTACTAGAAAATCTTATGTGTAAGCGTTGTAGATTTTGTTTGAAAAAAAATTGTAAATATAGTTAGTTTTAGGCAAGTTTTAGCCTCAATTCATGAAATTATCTGTCTTTTTAGACTTTTTTTGTATTATTCTGAGAATCATGAAGTGAGTTACCAGGATGCGGGACGAGGACCCAACTTGCCAAGCATCCCACCGACCACCTCAACCTACTAAAAATGGTATTTCATGATAAAATACTTGTAAAAATTGATTTATTGCTTATTGATATCTTAATTCTTCTTCTTTGTCCTTTTTTCTTTTAAAACAGATGATAAAGAAGCTTGTCTCTTTCTCAGATTAGGAGTGGCTTTTCTGTCAGCTTCTACAACTTGGAGAACATTTTGAAGATGTTCTTCAGTCCTTGCAGCCTCATAAAAGTCACTACATAGTTTTACTGCCCTCTCAGAGCCATCATTTATGACATTTATAGCCAAAAGTTTTTCTTTGGAAGATATAAATGATGCTGTTGTTTTCCATTCAACAATCTCAACCATTAAAAAATCATAGTCTAACTGTGTAGTGAAGAGAATATGAACCATGAGTTTTTGTCAACCAAGTCAGCTAGTGTGGTTTCCGATCATAGATTGGTAGGGAAATTAGGCTTTCCAAAACTAGATCCATGTCTACCTTCTGGAACCACTGTCTCAATCTTGTGTGGTTTATAGGAAAGTAGATGGTTTGTTATAGCACGAAGTTCATTTTTTGGAACCAAATCGCTGAATAATACAAGAGGAATCATCTCTGATGGATGAAAGGTACCAGAGATGACATTTCAAAGATGTTAGAGCACTTTTTGCTATTTGCTTGTTTACTTCCTCGTATCTAAGAAGCTTTTTGTAAAGCTGCAAATCGTGCCATGGTGCATCAAAAAACTGAAGAGCAGGTCATCCACCATTTGGTAGTAAATCAGTGAAATGAAGGTTGCAAAGTCTCTTAGTTTCAGAATTTGTGCTTGTTTGTGATTGTTATGAAGGTAATTTAGAGATATTATCTTCTAGTAATGCAATTTTTAGAGCATATATTGCTTTACTCATCCATCTGGCTCTATGTATAGCACCAGGTCGCTGAAGGGTTATATCCTTATCACTAGGTCCTGCATTTAAGTATAACACAACTAAGTCAGAAAATTGTTGTAGTCATATCGTGTATGTGCTTTCTATATTACTTATTTGAATTACATAATCAGTCCATTCCTGAAGAATCTCCTGGACAGCTTTGGAGTACTGATTGAAGTCAATTTTTTTCAATTTTTCATCCTTGGAAATCCACTGAAACTTTTCTCGAAACCTGTTAGACATTAATTTCTGGTCCACTCGAAGTTTCTACTTTCATGTCCTGAAACACATGACTCATAATAACTTCACCAACATGATGCCTGCATGCAAACCATAATAAAGGCCATCCAATCTCTTGTTGGATAGTTATGCATGCAGCGCTCACATGTCCCGTGTTGGTTGCTGTAGTGTTGAAAACCAAGTTCACTATTGAATCGGAGCAGTTCCACAATTTCAGTAGCTTCATAACTTCTTCAGTCAAGTTTTTCCCAGATTGGCCACTGCCACCAGCACTAGGATGATATGATAGAATACCATGTAGTTTGAGATCCATTGAATTTCCAACTGATACGGCTAATCGTTCTTCTGTAACAGATTTATCCTGCAGAGTAGAAATTATTTTCGAATCCCAATGAAGAGGCCAATTTAGGAGGATTCCAGGATTTTTTAATGGAACTTGAAATTTTGGGCTACTTCGCGTCTTGCTCATAGCTGTAGCATATGAAGTTGCCACTGCCTTAGTGTTACCACCACATTCTTCAACAAAAGCTTTTGTGAATGCAGCCTGTTGTGCCAGAGTCATTTTCATTCTTGATGCCAAAGAAACAAGTTTCAGTCTTTTCAGAATGTCATGAGGAATGATAGCTTGAGTACCTAAACAGACTGTTGACTGTGTGGATTTTCCATCTTTTTCAGCTCCATCATTAGCTTCTGACTCACTCTCAATGGTAGTTGTATCGCTTGTGCTACAGCTTTCTAATTCAACATAACTGCAAGAAGCTTCAGTGTCTCTCAATTCCTTTTCTTTTCTTGCATTTTCTTCACATTTTCGAAAATTAATGCACTTCATTTTGGATGCTAAAGTTTGACCATGAGCTCCAAAAGAAGCAATTCTATCCCCTTGCATAGATTGAAGAAATTGTATATCTTCTGGATTACTCATAATTTTTTCGGCATTTTTAATCCACAGTGGAAAAGTCATTTTAAGTTGCATTTCCATATATTCTAGTCTTGTCTTTGTACTTTGTAGCTCTCTTCTTTTCAATGGAATTTCTCTCAGTTTCGCATTCTTTTCTGACAACGAAATTATTTTCTCACATGCTTTTTTCTCAGTAATCATTGGTATGTTGGTTTTATTGTAGAATGGTTGAATTTCTGTTAAAACAATTTTAGCTATATCTCACTTAGTTCTTCTCTCTTTTAGACCCTGTTGCTGGTGAAATAGGAAACATCTAAGAACTTGTTCACTTGTTGGCAAGCGACATCCTACAATCTTTGCATCATTATTAGTGATGCCAGGACCTAATCAAAATATACAGGTTTTTTTCGTGTTTTTACATCAACTTTATCTGCACCACTTGAACAAGTTTTACCACTAGAAGTGGCTTCACTGGCTTTACCACTATTATCCATTATATCATATATCAACTATTATCACCAACATATATCAAAAATTGACCTGTAATAGAAACATAGATTAATATTAAAGTAGTCTACATGCCTGAAAATAAGAAAAAATAGCTATAGGTATTTCATGATGGCAAATGATGTTTATTAATAGTAGCTATGGCTTAAACACAAGCAAACTAAACATACTAGGCCTATAGTACCTTAAGGATCATTCAATTCAATAAAATAAAGGTATATGTGAAAAAAATAATTTAAGGCAATTTATCCCAAAAAATTGTCATTTTTGTAAAAGTTTAGGAGCTAGGTGGATCCAGTAGATATTAATCAATTGACCTGAAATTTTGCATGTGAATTTTTTTTAGGGAATGTAACCATAATAACGTAGGGCCAAATCAATTTTTGAAAGTTGCCATTTTTGATGCACCCTAATATATATATATATATATATATACAGGGTGTTTATAAAGTCCCTATCTATTTCAGCAAAAATGTAGCAAAAAGGGTGAAATTTAATAACAGTATAATAGAAGGCATACATTTAATGAATACAGTACTTAAGCATATGATTCTCCATGAGCACTATCAGTATATCTACAGAGTTCGAATTTGTCAGCATCATTGCGGAACACATTTTGGAGCATGAGAAGGGTTATTTTTGTGACTGCTGTTACGATAAGAGCACGTAAATCTTGCAGATCTGTAACCCTCGTTTGATAGACGTTTGATTTGATAAAGCCCCATGCAAAGAAATCCAAGGGCGTTTGTGTAATGACAAGGTGCTTCATCTTGTTGAAAGACGACGGTGTTTAAAATGCCATCTGAATGTAACTGAGACATTTACGTGTTCGTATCGTAACAGCAGTTACAATAATAACCTCTGTCATGCTCCAAAATATGTTCCGCAACGCTGCTGACAGATTCGAACTCTGTAGAGATACTTATGGTGATCATGTAGAATCATATGCTTAAGTATTCATTAAATGTATGCCTTCTATTATACTGTTATTGAATTTCACCCTTTTTGCTACGTTTTTGCTGAAACACACACACACACACCTTTCAAATGTTCCTCGCGATGATTCCTCATTTCACGAAGGTCAAGCTTGTCGCCCCTCCTCTCGAGTTGGCTTGGTGAAGTAGTGAGTTGGTTTCTTGTACTCTCCACCTCACATATCCAGATACACCCGGCTCATCGGGGATTGTTCTGAGCCAAGCGTCTAATCTTCTTTTGAAGATGTCCACTGCAACACCACTCGTGTTTCTTAGGTCTTTGTGCAGCTAATTAAACAGTTTTGGTCATCTCACAACAAAACTATTTTCTTTCAGGGTTCAGGGTGTTCCCTGTCTAGCCTTTAATTTGGGAATACGACACAGTCTTCCTTTTCTACTTTCCACTGTTGTTTGGGGAGTTACAGGGTTCAGAGTAAGATTATGGGCTAGTTTCTCCATTATTTTCAAAGTGTAAATAATGAATATAGGTGAATTCCAGTGAATATAGGTTTAATTCGCATAACCTTTCCCAGTAGTTTAGTTCTTTGCACCCCTTGATCTTCCCTTGATCTTGGCTATGAAGCTTCTCTGAATCCCTTCTAGTTGTCTAATGTCTTCTTTTTTATATGGGCATGTTAGGACCAAGCAGTATTCCAATATTCCAATTTGGGTATGATCAGTGTTTTCAGTAGAAGAATAATTATATTCCTATCCCTTCGTTTAAAGGTTCTTAGTATCTGCCCAGTTACACTCTTTGCTCTGTTTACTGCTCTTATTTTGTTTCAAATTTCGCACCCTCAGTCATTACAACCCCTAAGTCTTTTGCTCTAGAATTTCTCTGAATTTCCTGTCCATTTGGGGTATAATATTCCATGGAGTTTAGGCCTCTCTTTTCCCATACCGTAACAGCTGAAATTTCTCAGTGTTAAACTTCATATTGTTGTCTTCCGTCCACTTGTAGATTCTGTTCATGTCTGTTTGTGAAGATCCTATATTTTCTAGGTTTCTTATTTTTCTACTGATCTTTGTGTCATCGGCAAAGGATGTTACTGTGCTGTCTCTGGTAACTTTCTCTTCTCCATCAGTTTGCATGATTATGAATAGTAGTGGAGCTAATACTGTTCCTTGTGGTACTGAGTTGAGGACCTCTGATTCTGATGAAGATGCTCCTTGTCATGGGCGTCCGGAGGGGGGGGCAAGAGGGGGCAGTTGCCCTCCCTTGGAAATTTGTTTGCCCAAGCAACGACTTCTATAATTCTACTGCAGCTCAGTCAGTGTTTCCACATTCAAGGAAATGTCGTTTACTTTACCGAAGTGCCGTGTCGTTGAACTCAGAAGTGTTAAATAAACTATACTGAAAGATATAGTAATGGAATTATTTGCAAAGATCATTATATTGAGTGTTTTATTATTTTTTTTCTCTCGAAAACCTTTTGGTCAATTTCACTGAAACGTACACAATTATAGTTAATCATAGTATCATATAACATATAAAAAATGGACTTGACTGGTAGAAAAAAAAATGCACTGCGACCACTACGAGTAAAAACCGTCATCTCCCCTTATCATAACCTGCATTTTTTTTCTACCTAATAAAGAACTAATAAGAACTAAGAACTAATAAGTTAGTTTTGCTACCCCTTGCGAAAAATCCTGCAGACACCCCTGCTCCTTGTACTGTAATGACTTGCCGCCGCTCACTAAGGAAATTATATATCCATTTCCCTACTTTTCCTGTTATTCCCATATGCTTCAGTTTATGTATTATGATTCCAGGGTCACACTTGTCAAACGCTTTGGCAAAGTCTGTGTAGTGTGTATATTACATCATAGTTTTCATTACTTTCAAGTGCATCAATAATGTTGTTGGTGTTCCATTAGTTATGATAAGCATGATCTGCCTGACCGAAACCCATGTTCATTATCATTTAATTTTTTCTGAGTTTCCAAAAAGCCATAGATTTTCTGTTTAACTATTCTTTCAAATATTTTAGCGAGTTGAGACGTAAGCGACACTGGCCTATAGTTTTTGGCCTCGGATCGATCTCCTCCTTTATACAGGGTGTACATTAGGGTGCATCAAACGCCCCAACTGATGTGGATTTTGCTGGCCAGTTCTGAGCTGTTGCTTCTTGTGTAGTTAAGACCTATGGTGCCAATTTTTGGTCAATTTTTGAAATTTTCACATTCCCACTTTTTAATTGAAAATTTAATTTTTTTTGAGAAATTCTCCTTTTTCACGATAAAGTGAACAACAACAAAGTTGTTTACACAGTGAAAGTTTTCAATACTATGGATTTAAACAGTATCAATCATCTATTCTTGTAGTATGCACTATCAGGCTATTTATTTAACACACTATTTAGAAATATACTATTTTAGAAACACTATTTAAAAATACTTGCTTCGTTACAGACTGTTTTTCCATGAATGTGCGTGGTAGACAAGACTTATGCCAGTTTCTGCTCGGTACTCTGCCAACAGAAACGGACAAAATTATAAAAGGTTCCCGCCTTCCCACCTATGGGCAAGTATATCGCTCCTTCTCTTATAAAAAGAGCAAATTCGATAGATCCACTGGTTATTTCAAGAAAGTTCTCTATCAAGCTGCAAAGGAAGTTGCAGCACAAGTTGTTCCATTTTATATAAAGGGCGGCATACAACATGTAAGTGAGAAAAAGATTGCCGAGCATATAATGAGATTGCATGATGACGTGAATAACCTACAAAAAATTCAAATCGACAAAAGAGACAGCGATAACAACATGAGAAAGATAAACGAATTTCGGGAAAAACTTGGCCTCTATGGCCAAAGAATGCCGTGGAAACTATTACAAATGAGGAAGATAAAGTTTTTCTCAAAAGCATGATGTCTGATAGAACAGCATCATTTGGCTCTTTGGACAAGAAAAATGCTATATCTGCAATAAAACGGAATGAGAGAATGGCCAAAAGAAATGAATACTATCAAAAGCAAAAAGTAGACCAGCCTAGCACAAGTTGGGCAACAGATGATTATGAATCAGATGCTGACACTATCACTGGAACAAAACACGACAATGAAGATCAAGACAGTGGTTCTGATAGAGAGGAGTTTGATTTGGAGCCAAAACGAATGCACAAAAGAGTGAAAAAAAACTGGTGAAGACATTTTCATTCCCTATGATATCCTGAAAGACAAGAGAGTTACTTCTGTGGCAGCAAGGGCCCATGGAGTTACTCCAACTGCTGCTGTAGGTATAATATCTGCATTTGTGCAAGCCTGTGGAGGAGACACTGATAAACTTAGTTTGTCATATGCATCAGCATCTCGAGCAGCTGCAGCCAATGTAAAGGAAATGGCAGAAAAAATCCGAGGTTATGGCAACCATCAGACATTGGAACCGTTCACTGGGATGGAAAGCTGATGAGAACGCTGAACAACAAACACCATGAAGAAGAACGTCTCCCAGTAAAGGCTTTGCCAGCAAAATGACGAAATTTCAATCCGAGCAGCTAAATCATTTCAGTAGGTTTGGTACACTGATATATGCTAAGTATTGGTTTATGGCATCTAATGCCCTTGATGCTCCAATAAATGACTTGGAACTTATTAGGAATCTTAAAACATATTCTAAAATTGACCAAGAGGTGGCAGCTGTTGCTACCAAAGCCATTGAGCGTCATCTGTGGAGCTTAACAGCAGAAATGGTACCTGTGTCACTATTTAGCCAAAAGGTACCAGCAGAAATGAAAAGGAAAATTTCCAATAAAATGATAATGTCAAAAGATATGAAAAATTCATTCAAAGGCATGGGGCTGGATTTGGTAAGCCAATTTTCCATCGCTTGATGCCCTACATGCAAACTCTCAAGATCTATCTTCCTTTGTCAATGATGGGTCATGGGTATTTTCAAGACACTCCAATGCAACCCTACTTTCTTGCAGAACCCTGAAAATTGGGCGATCAATCCATCCTACAAGCAATGTCAGGAAAAAGTCTGCAATCTAAAGGTTGTTAATGATTCTGCCGAACGCGGTGTCAAATTGGCCAGTGATTATTTAAAGTCTTCTAAGAAAGAAACCCTCTACCAAGATACATTGCAAGTAGTGAGGAAAATCGTGAAAAAATTGGCAATATGAGAAAAAAACAAATGTTTGAAAAAATTAAAATGGCTCCTGACAGCTTAACTTAAGGTGTTGTTTAGTGATAAATGCTTTAAACAGGATTCTGCCCATTTTGCTTGTTTCATAGTTCTGCTTTTGCTCTTTTTTGTAAATTTTTGCTAATTTTGTTAATTTTTGTCTTTTATTAATTTTCTAGTAAAAAATGGGAATGTGAAAAATTTAATAAAAAGGAAAAAATTGTTTATTTTGTATTCACCACAATGAGGAGCAAGACATATGTGCCGGCCAGTAGTGTGATATCAATTTAAAATTTTCATGGGGCGTTTGATGCACCCTAGTGTACATAAAGTCAGGATCTATTTTTGTGAAATAATTATTTTTTTCTATTTTTCTTTTCAGAAGCCCTTAGAATGAATACAGAAGAGCATGTGGCAATAGTAATTTGGCAAATCGAGGGAAAGAAATACAATGACATCTGAGAGAAGTTTAGAAGGAGATTTCATAAGCCGGGGCCAATAGGCAAGACAATATGAAAATTGGTGAACAAATTTAAATGAACGGAATCTGTAAATGATGAAGCAAGATCAGGATGACCGTGTATGTCAGCTCTTACCGTGAATGCAGTATGCGAAATTATCACTGAGGAGCCACGTACATCCATTCGTGCTGCATCACACAGACTCGGCCTCCCGACATCATCTGTGCACAAAATTCTGAAAGTTAATTTGCAGAAGAAAAGCTATCATTTGCAGGTTTTACATGATTTGCACGAGGAAGATTTCCCTCGACAAAGTGGTGTGTGCTGATCTCGTAGAACAAATCTGGAGTGCTAATTTAATGGACAACATTCTCTTTAGTGATGAAGCCACTTTCCATACGTGTGGAAAAGTAAATCGCCATAACTGTCGAATTTGCGCAGATGAAAGACTGAATGATTTCGTCCAAAATTTGGGAAAGAGACTCACCTAAAGTTAATGTCTGGATGGGTTTAACAAAATCTAAGGTTTATGGTCCTTTTTTTCTTTGCTGAAGCTACAGTTACAGGGCTTATTTATCTGGACATGTTGCAGCAATTCCTTGAACCTCAGCTGATTGGGGATAGGATTGTTAGTACCGTCGTCTATCAACATGATGGTGCTCCTTGTCACTATGCCAAAATTGTTCAGGATTATCTAAATGGACATTTTCCAAATCGCTGGATCGGATGCGGAAGCAACAGACCTTGGCCAGCGAGATCACCAGATTTAACCCCTTTAGATTTCTTTGCATGGGGCTTTATCAAATCGCATGTCTATCAGACGAAGATTACGAGTCTTGAAAACTTATGTACACGTATACGAACTGCTGCAGATAACATAACCCCGCAAATGCTCCAGAATGTGTTTAGAAATGCTGCGGAATGATTTGAGCTGTGCAGGGATACTGATGGGCATCACGTCGAATCCTACTCTTAATTATTTAATAAATGTTACCACACTATCATTTTATGATTGAATTCCATATAATTTCCAAGTGCTTCACAAAAATAGATCCTGACTTTATGTACACCCTGTATATTGGGACTATGTTCGCGCTCTTCAGGATGCCCGTATTTCTCCCGTGTCTGATGATCGTCTCCATATCCAGTATAGGGGCTCAGCAATTGCATTCTTGCAGTTTTTGATCAGTGTGATATTCCATTTGTCTGGTCCTGCCGCTGTCTGTGCTTTTAGTTTCCCTATAGCTTGTGTAATATCATGTTGTAAAGTCGAAATCCGTTATACTTTCCCCTTGTAGTTCTTCTTCAAAGAACGCGTTTCTATCGCATATCAGTTTGTCAGTTTTTGGGATACTGAAAGATGATTCGTAGCTCTTAATATTTCGGATACTTCTGTTAGGTAGTCAGATAAAGCACTATCTTCATTCTTCAAATGTCCAATAGTCGCATGGTTTTTCGACTTCCTTTTTGCAAAATTATAGAAGTACTTTGAGTTAACCTTTATCGCCTCTATAACGTCGCCTTTTTCTGTATGCTTCTCAATTAGTTCCTGTATGACGCAATCGATACTCTGCAGTTTATCATTTAATATTTTCTTATGTTATCTTTACAGTTACTTAATTTTGCAGTCACTCTTTTTCTCTTTCGGAACAATGACCTCTTTTTGTCTCTTGAACCTGCTTCTCTTTCCTCTTTGTTGTATTTTTGAGACATGTATTTCCACAATTTCCCGCGTCTTCTCCCCTAAGGTCGTTAGTATCCCTTCCGTTGTCTTGGCCTCGAAGATGGATTTCCAATCTATTACTTCCATGCTGGATGCAACATCTTCCCAGTTTATAGCTTTGGAGTGAAAATTAAAAATTCTGAATTTGCTTCTTTTTGTTGTTCGTGTTTTCCTTTCTTGTTGCTTTTATATTGGTTGCTATTTCAATAATGTTGTCATCGATATTATAGTTGGGGATATTTCTACATTATCGAATCTGGGTAGTTGTTTTTTCTTGTGTTTTCTGTTATTTCTTGTGTTAACATAAATTCATCAGTCAGAGCTAGTAGCATTTTTACCTGCTCCTGGTCTTCCCGTGCGCCCCCTTGTCCTTATGTACACATATATTTTTTTCCTATCCTTTTATATTTCATGAATAGAAAATTAAAATCACTGCAGAGAAAAATATTTGTGTTTGGAGAGTGTAGAATAATTTAGGCCGAGTCAAAAAGGGGTCATGGTCAAGATTTTGCTTAGGTACATATTGTGAGATTGATCATTTTGTAATAGTAGTATCCACACCAAAAATCAAGGCTGTGGGACCTTCGCTACCCCCCCTACCGATACTCACTTTTTTCCATATGAATTTGTATGGGAAATAGGCCAAAAATCGAAAATCTTAAAAATCGGCCATAAATATTAATTTTTTGCTTTCGGATGGCCAAAATCGGGTTCCCTGGCACGAATTACATCAGAATAGACCATTCACCAACTTTTTTTTAGATCGGGGGGTGGGGGGGTCTTAAATCCGGTGCTGACTCATAGCACCGGATATAAGACCTAATATTACATTATTTTTGTTTTTTTTCTTTCCAGATTCCTAGTTAGGTACTAGAATGTTAAAAGTTTGTATTAAAATATGTTATTTAATTTTAAAATATCAGTAATAAATAAAATATAGTTAAAATTTTTTTACATTAAATTATGGCTACCAGAAAAAGAAGCCACAATGCAGCCTTCGGATATCCAGCAAAATTTTCATCTGCCATGACGCCATCAAAAGCTGATGTTGTAAGGCACTTCCATTTTATTGTTAGAGAGGAAGAGTCTAAAGCACAGGGTAAAATAAGTAAAAATGATTGCTATAACATAGTTGTTCAAGATATAAAAGAAATTTGGTAAAAAATTTCTTTCCCAACAATTGATACAAAGGGAATTTATGTTAGAGCTACTAGACTTATAGAAGATGCTGATAAGTTAACTAAATGCCCTATGATAAAAAGAAATGAAAAATATGAAAAATTAAAGAAATGAAAAATATGAAAAATTAAAGAAATATGACGAGATGTTTGACATATCTCCATGCCACTGTTATGATAAAGGCATAAGGGATAGAAAACTTTGTAGGTGTGAACCTAAAATACCTATTATAGAATGGGAAGCTTTTATTGGTCAAAAAGAAAGAAAGAACCTGTTAGGAAAAATTTATAAAAAAACTACTTCAAGTTATTTGAGAAAGTTGGGCAAAATCCAAAAAGCACAGGAAAGGGAAAAGAAATCAAAAGAAAAATTAAGAGAAGCAAGGGAATTTGTATCATCAGAAGTGATAGATGATGATGATGATAAAAATTAAGATGTTGATTTTCAAGACAGAGAGGACTTAGGACTTAGATTGGAATGAGCAGATAATCACTCCTCCACCTTTGCTAAGTAATTTTACCAATGAGCAATTGCTTCAGATTAGAACTAAACCTCTAGAAATACTAGATTTTCCATGTCACAGCCAAGGTGTTGAATGGGGTGTGAACGTAGTAACTAAATCTAGCCAGGAAACAATTGGTTATATTAATCAGCATAAATATATTTTAAATACTTTAGAGTCTAGAAAAGAACTGCCTACTTTTGAGTGGAAAGGTCAATGGAAGGAATAAAAAAAAACATTAGTTTTAGGTCAAAAATTGTATTGAATTTCTGTCTCTTAATTTCTAAATTTCTACCAATAGCTAAAAATTTACGTATTAAATTTTTTTTTCAAGCATTTTTGTATTTTTTAAATTTTTTTTTCATTAAAAAATAAATATAACTGTTTTATAAGCGAACTTTTGTAATAATAAAAAATTTCGAAGTAAATCGCAAATTATCTCGAATTTTACGAATTTTCTGAAAAAACAAACCAGTAGGGGGGGTAGGGGTCCTCAGAATTCAAAAATATTTTACCAGGGTGTTACTATGATTGATTGAACCACATCACACTATGTACGTAAGAAATAAAAAATTTTGATCCAGCCTAGACTGTAGATCTTTTACCCAGTTTCTTACCTCTGTAATGGAATCCGAGAATTTTGTTATATATATATATATATATATATTTTTTTTTTTTTAAGTCAGGAAGAAACCGATTCGCCTCTATTTAAAAGGGCATATCTCAGCGGAAAAACAAAGAAAAAGGGAGAGGAAAGACAGAGGAAAAAGAAAGGGTGGAGGGGACAGTCGAAGTGGAAAAAGACCAAGGATGACAAGGACTGCAGGGTCGAGCCCCATCATCCTTGGGTGCTAGGGCCGGGAGGGCGCACGTGAAACCTCCAGGAACAAGCACGTACAAACGAGCACAAAGAGCACTCAAGAGCACGAGCTTAGAACCCCCTTGCGGGGATATATATATATATATATATAAGGGTGGTCCACAAAATTGAAGTTGTTTATTTTTTTTGTGGTCGGTGTTTATTTGGTTCCTTTCCCCAAGAAAACACTGCATACCAATTTTTAGGTCATTAGGACTTTGTTTAGGGTATGCACAAGCTGACTAAGTAAAGCTCATTTGTCTGATCTCTTTCCCTACAGAATGATTCTTGTATTAGGAAAATGATACTCAAGTATTACATATTGATTGAAACAGGAAAACAACTCTCCCGTCCTCACGATTACAAGTTAGCCTTGCTTGCACTAGGAAAGTGGTGTCGATGTGTAGCGACCACCTGCAGCAGATACTGTTTCTGTTCTTCGTTCTTTGTAATGGAAGAGTTATAATCCTGAATTAGCTTCACCCCTCTTTCAGCCACATCATTCACTACCAGCATATCTTGGAGGACTTCCTTGGCCTGGATCTTTAGAGATGAATCCGGAGCCTAGTAGCGTGGTCTGGAAAAAGCGGTTGGTATTCTTGGATGCCACCTTCTTCAGCGTCAGTGACAGAATGTCCTCTTCCAGCACTTTAATTCTCTTTGGTGGATCTTTCTCTCCTTCCTTACCCTCATCGACTCCAGGATTCCTCTCTTCTCCATATTGGAAACTGTTTCACTGAATAGAGCCAGAGCTATCAACTCCTCGCTCAAATACCACAGATGTTGGAATGCCTTTGTAGCTGCCACTCCAACTGCTCCATCCACTTTATTCCTGTATTCTTGAATTTTCTTAAGGAAGGAGATATCGTTGCTTGGGGGCTTCAAAGATTATGAGAGCCTTGAACCATGCTGGTCCGTAGAAAAGCGCAACAAAGAGAGCCATGGTTCGAATGGACTTCTCTTCCTTGGGGGACACCTTAAACTGAGGTTGAAACATGAATATTTGGAAACAATATATTGCCTTTGACATCCAGCAAGCATGGTGTATAGGGCCAGGCTGACCAAATCGAATCCTTCGGGGAGGTGTCCCACCTAGGAAGACTACGCTAAGCTCCAGGAGTCGGCGGTAGTCGTCGCAGGGTTGCGTACACTCAGGAGTTTTTATGTAGTAGTCGAGAGCTTCTTGTACCCATTCAGGGTTCTCTTTGAAAACTGCACTGACGTGGTCATCTATCATTCCAGTCTTGAAGTTTGTTTGTTTGTTTGACCCACTGCCAATTCTTTTGGAACCGTTGAAATAGGAGAACCTCTGGACCGCTGGACAATCCATGAACTGTCTTGAAGACGTCTCTGAGAACAACCTCCAAGATATGGTGTCTGCAAGCAAGGTGGAGTAAATTTCTTCCCAGTCCCTGTTCAATCAGAGTGCAAGCTCCACCAATATGACCCCTATTGCTTGGAGTCGTATTAAAGCTCATGGCGACGACTCGGTCTTCGAATCCTTCAAGGCCTCAACCACGGCGTCTGCTTGCGTCATTCCTGTTCCACATGCAAGCTTCGGAACACCCAGGAGTTGGATATTCTCCTCTGACAATGACGAAATATCCTTCCCAGAGATCAGTACTGGGAGACGATCGACGTAGTCATTTTCTGTGAAAAATTGAGCGTTTCCGGTCCAAATGAACAACAATGCCAGTATTGGCGCCAGAAGATGAGAGAGCTTGTTTCACAGATGTGATGTGGTCACTGCGATGTCGCATACGGGTTCTCCTGAATGTGGAGCGACTGATGGCCAGTTCATCAATGTTCCCTCCAAGGCTTTTCACAGTAGCTGCCACGATGTGAACTGCCTCACGATCGTTGGTGTTGGTTCTATCGAGGGTGGCAGCGAGACCAGGGGACATGAAGTTCTTAGGCCTCGTTTGAGGTGCAGGATGAGGAGCTGCATTTGACGGGCCAGGGGCCTGAAAATCCAGATCCATTCCAACTCGGGGCATCTTCGGAAATGAACGAGGGCCTTCATCATCAGAAGAGTTACTGGTTGACTCCAGCTGAACGGTCTCTTGCTCTTCACGCATCTGCTTCTCTGCTACTTCCTTTTGCTCTCCAGCCTTCTTCTTAAGATACTTCTGTTTATTTCTTTCTTAACCAGGGCTTCGTCGACTTGTCCCATGTGAAACTTGCATTCCCTCTCTTGGTCTTTTAAGAAGACTCGGTCTTCCTCTATTCCGATCAGTCTTTCCACATCATGATGCTTAATGTTGAAGAGCTTTTCAAGATTGTTTGAAAACTCTTGTTCCTTCTGTATTTGTGACTTACTTCTCCTGTTGAAACCCTTTTTCAACTTCTCCCAAATGGACAGGATTTCATTCAGGGTTCATTTGATATTCCGCTCCTCTTGAGTAGGGATGCGGGCCATTCCCCAGATATCCATGGTTTCCTTCACCACTATATTGATGCACTCGTTTTTCGTAGGAGTTGGCTCACTCATTTTCAGGAGATGAAAATAATGTTGAAGAACTTGCCTAAGAGTCGGCAGACGGGACTTAGGAATCGCTTCGATGGCGCCATCAACCAAGTAGTAGATAGTTGTTTTCTTACGCAATGCAGTTGCCATCATCATAAAATAGAAAGAGAAAGAGAAACCAAAAATTGACATTATTTATTACTATGGAAATAAGGTAGAAATACAGCAACTTCAAACATGTAGACTTTTAAAGTCACACTTTAACATTAAACATGCACTAATGTATACGAATTTCCAGCAGAAATTATTATTCAACATAAACCAAAAACAATAACGCAACAGTAATATATAGCAACTTTAAACATCATACCAATTTATAACATAATCGAAAATATAGCAATTTTAAGCATACACAGTTCTAACGTTAGTCTTTAGAACTAAACTTGCACTAATGTACATCTCTTTCCAGAAAAAAATTATTATTCAACATACACCAAAAATAATAACGCAATAGTAATATAGCAACTTTAAGCGTCATCGCAATTTATAACGCTATAGAATATATATTCACCTTAATTAAATATTAATATTAATTAATTATTAATTAAATATTCATCTGAATCATTAAGAAGCAAACTAAGATAAATGATTCCCAGTGATGCGTGAACACTTAATACACCCTATTCGATTCTTGCTGGGAGAGAAACTGAGTAGTTAAAAAATAAGAGTTGCCAACTGTAAACTTAATTAATTAGTTAATTAAGAACGTAATTTGGAATTAGAAACTGGGCGAACTGTGCAATTTTTTTATTACATTCCGAGTTATGCCTGCTATATAGGCCACGTCAGAGCCGAGCATTACAGGGCATTAAAAATGGCAGTCTTGTGCATACCTTAAATATTCATTAATTTAAAAAAAAAAATAATCACATGCACTAGTTTCTCTAGTGGGTACGTTTGGGTTATGAGCACACAAAAATTTCGGAGAAAACAATTTCACCCCCCTTCTGTGGATCACCCTTATATATATATATATATATATATGATGAATAAAACCACGAAGGAAAGGAAACACAAAATGGTGCTCAAGCGCTTTCGTCTAATGACATCCTCAGGAACACTGAAGTATATAAAAAGGTTAAGCCTATATATAGGTTACAGAAAGAAAAAAAGAAAAATAAATAACATACATACACACACACACACATATATACATATACATATATATACATACATATCTATATATACAAATACATACATACATACATACATACATATATATACAATAAACAGAGAAGTAAAAATAATAAAAAATTAAAAATTAAAACCTTAAAGGATTACCAATGAGGCGTACAGATTGTAAGGAAAAATATCGATTTTTAGCACAAGATCAAATGGATTATAAAGATACAAATTTATACTGGGACTCTGCCGGGTTTTAACACAATGCTGCCTATGGTCAGGTTTTGATATATATAAAAAAAAATAAAATGCAAATTAAAAGTTAATAAAGTAGAAGACAAGTTTACCAAAGATTTAATGTTTTACACTTCTTATCTAAGTCTGCTTTAAAGGAATTCAACATAACAGGATCGAGTTGAAAAAGACCTTTGCTTATGTTGAAGTTATTTGAAAGTTGGATAATGGCAGACTCAAGAATATTTCTATTAACAATGTTGCTTGAATGGAAAAACTGAAGCATTATTCCAATCAATACAGTGGGCTAACTCTGACAAATGGACAAAAAGGGCACTGGACAACTGTCCTGTTCTAACGGAATATTGATGCTGTTTTATACGTGTGTGCAAATCCTTTCCCGTCTGACCTATGTAAAAGGAATCACATTGTTTACAACCAATTTATAGATAATGCCTGAATTATTGGTAGGGCTATTTTTTACTATGATATTTTTCACAATATTGTTATATGAAAATACTACATTAATATCCAAAAGTTTAAGTACATTAGCAATGCCTAAAAAGCCCGGGAAAAATGGAAGTACTAAAATATTTTTTGACAAAGTACGAGTGTTAATATTGACACGATAGAAAGTTCGTTTTGCCTTGTTGAGACAAGATTCCATAAACGCAGATGGATAACACAAATCACTTCCAATACCGTTGATTTTTTCCAATTCGGCATCGATGTATTCCGGACTGGCGATCCTTGAGTCTGCCATTATCCAACTTTCAAATAACTTCAACATAAGCAAAGGTCTTTTTCAACTCGATCCTGTTATGTTGAATTCCTTTAAAGCAGACTTAGATAAGAAGTGTAAAACATTAAATCTTTGGTAAACTTGTCTCTTTATTAACTTTTAATTTGCATTTTATTTTTTTTATATATATCGAAACCTGACCATAGGCAGAAATGTGTTAAAACCCGGACAGAGTTCTAATAAATTTGTATTTTTATAATCCATTTGATCTTGTACTAAAAATCGATTAACTTTTAATTTGCATTTTATATATTTTTTTTTATATATATCGAAACCTGACCATAGGCAGCATTGTGTTAAAACCCGGCAGAGTCCCAGTATAAATTTGTATCTTTATAATCCATTTGATCTTGTGCTAAAAATCAATATTTTTCCTTACAATCTGTACGCCTCATTGGTAATCCTTTAAGGTTTTAATTTTAATTTTTATTATTTTTACTTCTCTGTTTATTGTATATATATGTATGTATGTATGTATTTGTATATATAGATATGTATGTATATATATGTATATGTATATGTTGTGTGTGTGTATGTTATTTATTTTCTTTTTTTCTTTCTGTAACCTATATATAGGCTTAACCTTTTTATATACTTCAGTGTTCCTGAGGATGTCATTAGACGAAAGCGCTTGAGCACCATTTTGTGTTTCCTTTCCTTCGTGGTTTTATTCATCATAAATATTTTTCACGTGTTACCTTCGTGAAATAATTTTCATATATATATATATATATATATATATATATATATATATATATATATATATATATATACAGGGTGGGCCGAAAGTCTGGATCCATAGGAAAATATTTATTTTATTACATAAATTACAACAAATGGTAAATACTTAAAATTAAT